>BSBK01013237.1:0-142065 GCA_027943335.1 Chamaecyparis obtusa
CATCTTTGATTAATCCCTAAGAATAATACAAGGCAACTTTTATACTACACTAAGAGGAACATTATGCTATGTAGTCAATGCCATTTGGCCTTAAAAAATATGCAATCTCTTTTAGTACCTTGGGTAATATAACATGTGATCAAATCCTAATATATGCGTATATGGAATTATTAGTGTTAATATTTTGGGATTTATTATTTCCTATAGGGAATAAACTTAGACAACTGTAGCACAATAAAAATGAGGAAAAAAATGCACACAAGAGGAATCATCAAAATCTAAAAGTATGCATGATCAAATCCTAGTCCTAACACAAAAGAAATTTAAGATAAAAGATATGCAAATTTAAAGAAAACTCCCTCAATTTGACAATTGTGCCCTTTATTTCTTCTCCAAAGTGTGATATGTATCTCCCATATTGAAAAAATGCACTTAACATATGAAATAAAAATTGACTATAATGATCATGAGAAGACTCGAAAGATGATGATTAGAGATTGAAGGAAAAATGAGCTTAATTTATAAGAATTGAGAGCCAAAATGCAGAATTCAAAATTGGATGTGCAAATTGGAAGATTGTCATAATTATGACAAATTGAATGCACAAAATGGTATGCATAAATTAAGGACAAAGTGGAAGGAAAAATGAGGGAAAGTAATAGGGAATTGGAAGCCAAATTAGTGGAGAAAATGTGAAGGGAAATGTGTAAGAAACCATGAAGCATGATTATAGGGAATGGAAGCACAATTAGGGGGAAGAAAATTTTGGAATTTAAAACTCATTAATTCCATAGCAAAATGGAAATTAGTAACATGGAAAATTAGTCAATTAACTAATATAAATTAATTAATTGTGGAGACATGGAAAAGATGGAATAAATAAAGTTAATGTGTTTATTTAAAACTAAGACATAGGGATAAAGTATGGGTTATTTACCCCTAAGGGTAAAAATAGTTGATTGTTGACCAAAATAATGATGTTCATGTGAAATTGATTTTATTTTGATGATTTTTAAAAGGTTTAGGAATGACATTGATGAGCTTGGACAATGTGTTAGGTTGATCTGAAATGGAATCGATAACTTTTCCAATGCCTTGGATTGATGATGATGAGGCATTGATGAACTTTGACAATGCCTTGGATTGATAATGATGTGACATTGATGAAATTTGACAATGCCTTGGATTGATGATGATGAGGCATTGATGAACTTTGACAATACCTTCAATTGATGATGATGAGGCATCAATGAACTTAGACAATGCCCAAGATCAATTTTTAAAGAGATTGATAATGTCAAATTGATTTGATAAAGATTGATAAGGAATTGGATCAATTTGAATTGATTTGACAAGATTTGAAATGATGTTGATATGATTGATAAAGACTTGATATGATTTGAAAAGTTTTGAAAAAAAAATTGAACATGGTCATTTCGGCCATAGTGATAGAGGTTATCATGAAAAATGAGAGAAATGTAATTACTTGATCAAGTGATGAATGAAACAAGATAAAAGACATGTTAAAATGGGGACACATAGGTGTGAACCATTTTTGGGTGTCTACATTTTTCCCCTCTTTGAGACAATGTGATTATGAGTGTTGTTCCAAAGAAAATAAAAAGATCATGCCCTAGTGGATTGATAGAATGGAGGTAAGATGCCCCCTCAAAAAATTGGGTGGAAATTGACATGAGGATAATTTTTCAAAAAGAGAATGATTAGAAAATATTGACAAGAGGAATGCTAGTAAAAAGAAGAAATTAGATGAAGAAGATTTAACAATAATGAAACATGCTTTTATAAGTGCACTTTTATCATGAGAGCTCTATTTAATATGGAAAAAAGATGTGTCATACCATGGCATAGAAAGCCATGGTGAAAATGTGATCCCTATGCATAACAACAAACACATTTGTAGACAAGGAATGTTTCCATCCATCCTGAAGCATATGGCATAGGTGCCCCAATTCTTTATGAAAAACATTTCGCAAATAGAAGACAAATTAATAATAAATGACCATGAACCATCCTAGCCACTCTCATCACTTAGTGGTATCCTTGAGTAGCATAGGAACATGACCATAAGATAAATCAACAAAAGATAAGACTCACCAAACCAAGAAAGTCAACAACCACTCTAATCTAGTTGTCAAAGTTGATAGTTTATTTGATGATTATAATGATGATGATGATGATGATGATGATGATGTATGGTTTCAAGAATGAAGAAACTCATCTAAGAGAAATAGTGTCTAGTTTTGAGTATACCACAACTTGTATTAATAAAGGATTGATTGATGTTGTTTGATTGATAAGACAAGTTTGATCTAATTGATTGCTGACATGATCAGATAGTTTATCTATTGATGGATGATTTTGTTAAGTACAATGTTTCAGATCTATAGATTGTGTCTACTAAATGTTTGTCTTGTCACAAAGGACAATTTACTGATGAACTAAAAATTATTATGTATAAATTTATTATTGATTTTTGAAATAGTTTTCAAATTTTAGGGTTTTGAAAGTATATGATTTCTTTGTGCTTTTTTAAAGACATTTTATTATTTTTAGGTTTTTTTCTTCAGGCCATTATGCAATTTTTTTGAGTTTTTTCAAGTCATTAATATTTACACAAGCAAGAATTATTTAATTGCCCCCAGTGTCTAGCAAGACAAGGACATTATGGATAGATGAACTGGTAGACAGATGGAGAATAAGGGTTGCTTAGTATGTCTGTGAAGTTCTTTGGATGACAAGGACTATCCATAGAATGGAATAACATGTTTCTATCTAGCTTAAGGATTGTATATGATGAGATAGGTTAATAAAATAATGCATTGGATAAAAAGTGATGCATTTGAGTGGGCATGTCAAGAGGTTTTTGAAATATGTTTTTTTAACTTCATTTCCTTACTTTTTTTATCAAGAGCAAGATAGGTATTTAGATAGGAAAATGCTAGGATGTCAATAGGATAAGCAAGATCAATAATGGACAAAGAGAAGAGATATGGACTAAGGGTCACAATAAGATAAGAACTATTGACCAAAGGTTTTGATAAAATAGGTGATATGGACCAAAGGGAACAAGATAATGTAAAGAAAATAGGGCATGTGATGCTTCTAGGGAGATCTGTAGCCTTGTCAAGATCAAAGTTCAGAAAAAGGGAATGTGGATGTCAATAGGATAAGGGCTATGAGGGACATATGATAATGGAGGAAATGAAAAATGGTATGATAGGATAACATAGGTGAAACCTACCCCCAAGTATGGAATGAAAGAAGTTCATAAATTACACATGATGCCCATTTTCCAAGTTTTCATCATGGTACTTTCCCAAAACGTATGTTTGTTAGGTTTTCACTATTGGATAAAATTATTTCTTTTTTTGTGTTACCAAGATGCCTATTTGATAGGTTTTCATCAAGGAAACTATTTAAAAAAAAATATTTTTGACATGTTGGGAAGATAATGGACACATGACATGATATGGAAAAGGATTGAAGTGCCTTGTTATTTGGATAGTGGTTTTGAAATATATGAAATAATGGACCATGAATATGATAGTATTCTCAAAGATGTTGGTAGGGTAATGAAAAAGTGATATGATAAGGATTAGGAAAGTTATTGGATAGCCTAGATGAAATTTTGGAAAATAGGCATTGGATAATGGATCCGGGGGGATGTAATAAGGATTGATTTTGAGTGGATAGAAATGTGGAAAAGAACAACATCGACACACACCTTGAGGGGTGATGGAGTGATGGAGGAAAAGGAGATTTTGGATTTCATGGAGGAATGGATATGGGTTTTGGGACATAAAGACCCAAAAAGGATTTGGAATATGGGAGGCATTTAGATGGAGGGATAGCAATTTTGGATGCCAACTTGGATTTTTCTTTAGGACTCTGTAGTTCAAAAAGACTCTTGGGAATCCACATGGATTTTGATTTTTCATTTTTTGGTGGGTCCTTGGAACAAATCTCTTACACAACAAATTTAGGAACCCATATAACTTTTGACTTTTCTTTTTTCTTATTGTACCTTTGTGACCTTTTGGAAATTTCTTTTTCTTTTAGGATCATTTTTTTTACATGTCGATTAGACTAGAAATGTTGATGTAGGTATAGGATTGATTACTAAGAGGGGGGTTGAATCAATAATCACTGACCCAAACTAAATTTTACAATTCCAAGACTTCTTTAAACAAATTAACCAAATAAGATATATTTTAACTTATAACATAATTATCAGTTAACTGAACATTAAACATCCATACAACATTAAAATCATTCACACAACAATAACACTAGTATTTATCTCATGGAAACCTGATTAGGGGTGAAAACTATGATGTGAGAATAATGCCCACAAATAATTGTACTCTTTTGGAATCCTCCCATTTAAGAGCATGCCCTGTTCAAGGCTCACCTGATTAGGGTTACAAAATCATGGTTAAATGCTACCTGGTTAAGGGATTTCTATGGAGACCTATTCAATTTTTTTACCCTGTTAGGAGTAACCTGGTTAGAGGATTTTAAACACTCTTTTGTGAATGCCACCTGCTTAGAGGATTTTACAATAGACCTGTTAAGGTCACCGATAAGGGATTTTAATGTCACAACTGTTAGACAGTAACAACTAAAAAATGATCTATAGTCTACCCTAATCTTGCTAATTTAGATCCAATGAAGTTCCTTAATACAATAACATACCAATTAAATTCTCATTTCTTCTTTGTATCTTTCTCTGTGATTGCAACAATACTTCTCTATTCCCTCGATATCCAGTCTTTCACCATAATCTCCTTCTTATCTCTATTGTGATACCATAATTCTTCTTTCTTATTCCTTAAGTATAAATTCCTCAATCATAAACCCTAAATCCAATGATCTGTATCTTTCATATCAAATCTAACCATCCATATTTCTTTTCTTTATATCCTTGTCAGCTTGCTAATTGATGAACCATTTTACTCTTGTAGAAACCTCCCTAATAGGTTTTACCTTGATCCTTGTGTCATCACCTTTCTCCTTAAATTATTCTTGAGTCATCCAGCTTTATTATTTCATCATATATTCTTCTCTTTTCTTTAGGTCTTCACTATCTTTGATAAGACTTTCTTTGTATTGATAAGAATTTATTTAGTGTACCGATAAGACAATAGTTTACCGGTAAGTATCTTCATCAAATTACCTTCACCTTTACTCATATCTAATCAAAATTTTTATGAATAAAATCCTTCAGCTTACTCCTTAACATATTTTGATAAACAATCAAATCATTCATCTATCCACCATTGTTTTTATTAACTATTACCTCATAAGGTTCCTATCAACATATCCTTTACCTTACTTATCTTCTCATTATAACAAGAATATTTTCCCTCTGATAGATATAGTAAAAAGTTAAAATAACATGTTAAAAATTTTGGCATCAATGAAAAACATATAACTAATTATCATGTATACTAATCATGTCTTTACCAATAGTAACATAAATCACCAATCTCCCCCTTTGGCATTGATGGAAAACACTTCTGATACTCCTAAAAGAGTTATTTTTTTGTCATTAGTTGTGTTAAAGTCATATTGATTGTCAAAGTCATTCGGTGAAGAAAATAAGTCAAGTTGGTAAAGGAAGAGACAATTTCGGTAAAGGGAATAAGGAACAAAGAGCGAGAAAGGAAAGGCTCCGAGCATAGATTACTGAGTAGTTATCGAACCAAGAGCATACATGTTACCAAGAAGAAAAAAATGTATTACTGAGTAGCATAGGCTGACATAGAAGACACATTGAATCTGGACACCGGGCATAAACTATTTTACAGATCTTGAGGAGATTGTTTTGTAAAGCATTGGAGATTTAAACATAATGATTTTTCATGATTACAAGGTGAGATCCACCAATGAAAATTAAATGTAATATATGCATTAGAGATATAACCATTGATAGCACCACTTAAGGAGAAGATTCTAAAATGTTTCCACCACTTCTAGATCGAGTATAAATGGATCAAAGTATGAAGATCACAATATAGAAGAGAGAAAGAAGGTGATGATCACTCAGAGATAAGTGTGAAGGTGATGCAAACAGAAGTCACCGAGTAATAGAGAAGTTAGAGAAGAGTGTGAATGTAATTCAGAGTTGAAGCTACCAAGTATAGAAGTGGAATCATGAGTGGAATATAGTATGAGGTAAATTGATGTTGAGCATATTGAGTCTAATAAGAATATGTTAATGCAAACATTATAAACATGTTTTATTAATAATTATAGTGTAATCAGAATTGTAAAATCTCTTAACTGAGTATGCACTAATAGGTCTTAAATTGTAAATCCTTTAACAGGGTACATCTCTTAGATTGGAGTTGTAAAATCCTTTAGCAAGGTAGACTGAATAAGTCTTTATACTCTTAGCAAGGTAAATACTCTTAATAGGGAAAGCTATTAGAAATAGCTAATTTTGTAGCTCTAAATGAGAAATTTTTTTTACTGATCTAGTGAAGTGTTATGGGTGTCATCCCCACCACAATTTTTTCCTTTGACCAAGGATTTCTGTGAGACCAAAAATCATGGTGTTATGAGTTGTGTTTCATGATTTTGATTCACATGTTTTATGTTGTTATATGCAAAATTTTCTATTCGGTGAATGGTTAGAAAAGTACATAAAAGTTTTTGGAGTATTTCTTCACCCCTCCCCTCTCAGTACTTATCTTTTCATAATTAATTCAACTTCTTCCAATCACTTCTTTTGATTATGATATTTGATGTTCTGATCTTCCAACATAATAATTTCTTTCTTCCATATCTTATCTCTTCCCTTTAACACTAATCTCTCCCTTTACAGTACTTCTCTTCAACATACTAATCTCTCCCCCTTTGATAACAATTCCAAAGGTGATTATCCTTTCAGCTCCTATCTTTTGATTGTGTGTGTGTTCGGTTCTTTTTCTCTATTTTATTTTCCTACCCTGGACTACTCCCTCATAGAGTAGTCCTCCAATATATACATTCATGTTCATAATATTATGATAAAGTGCCTTAATTTATTTCTGATAGGGGTAGGACCCCTAATCTACCTCTTAGATATTCAAATCTCTCTTTAGGTAGTGGTTTGGTGAATATGTCAACAACTTTCTCTTTTGTAGGTATTGTTTGTGTGATTTTGTACCTAGCTGTAGACACAACACCTCAGTAAAACATTAGAGGTTAGTTAAAATCAAAATCATGCAGTGAAGTGGAAACTAATCTAACCAGGTGATTTACTGCCTTCTAGTAGATGCGAGTATGATATTCTCAGATTGGACCAAAATCAGCGACCTTGACGACACCTAAACGAAGGATTTGAATGTAGAATCTAGATATGAGATGAATGCAAATTAATCTATAATTTTGGATTTTCTATGCAAATAAGATGAAACAAATTGATATGAATCTATTCTATATGAGAAACTGATATAACATGCAATTAATCTAACAATGATATGCTATATGATATGAATGCTTAAAATAATGAAAATCTCACAATAGACAAAGATTGATTCTTCGATCACCAATTCGCCAACATGAGGATGCAATTCATGGATCGATCCAAAATGAAGAGCTAAGGCCTTAATTTATAGAAATCCAGGACTTTGGAGGTGCATGGAAAAGGCCATAAATCACTCTTGATAAACTCATATTGATTTTTGAGTTATCAAGAATTAAGAGATAAATTAACTCACAAAATCATGCAAATCAACTTTTTGATTTAAATCAAAAGTTGAGATCAGCTTTCAACTCAAAAGAGAGTTGAGTTTATTTTTAAAACAACTTGAATTGATTTTCTGATTTAAAGTTCAACTATTTTTTGGATGTGCATAATTAATTATGAATTAATTTAATAAATAAAGTGATTTATCCTCAACTTAGCTGATTTTTAAAAATATAACAATTGATTTATGGGTTAATCAATTATTAAATCAAACTTTTATTCAAAAACTATATTATTAAATTTGACAATTGACATTAATTAATTAAATAAGAATTTAATCAATTAGTCATAGGATATTTGATTTATTGTCAAAATAAAATAATACCATTTAGGAATAAATATAATTACATCTAATTAAATAATTAAGTGGTAGTATTAAATGTAATTAATTAAATATTTAGAATATTCAATTAATCAAACTTTAGGATAAATAAGATTTATCACAAAATAATCATTAAATTAAAGATAATTAGGATAAATAGGAATAAGGAATATTCCCCGATGCAGAATTTAGGATAATCAATTAAGATTCAATAATCTGCAGATGTGCCTTAGGTTAGGACTTTGATGTCGATTTTGTTTGATGTGTCAATATAGGAGGTTAATGAACCTATAGCCCATTTTTGGGGTTTTACATTTTTCCCCTCTTTGAATTGTTGTGCGAAGCGTAGTGGTTCAAAGACAGTCTATGTATGATGTTTGAAACTGATGTTTGAAATTGAAATTGATATGAAAAAGAAATTGTGATATCAAACAGAAATTGATTGAAAGATTCAAAGATATTAGGTCCTGAATGACCAAAGATAATGTTAGCTATAACATCAATGAACCGATGATTGAAAAATTCTCAAAATGCCCGATTCTAAACCTTATGATTGCAAAGAAGTGAGTGACCGATTCCAGACCTGATTATCGATAAGAATCACATTGGTATCACATCTGAACCCTTCAGTTATGAAGAACCAAGGAAATAACACTAATGAACCGATGGTTACAAAAAATTGATACAGTTTACAAGATTAAGAGAATACCAGATTGATATGGATCTCGATGAATCTGATATGCCCCAAGCGATGATTGATTTGCCCCAAGCAATGAGGTCTTTTTGATGAATCAATAACTAGATGTGGTTGTTGTCTTGATTACTGAGGAAAGATATGATTTCAAATTATAGACTTTGAATGATGTGCAATACCATGCCCCCTTCGGGATTAAAATTGAAATATGACAAGAAAAGTCAACATTGAATGGTTTAGAAGCATGTTAATTGATTTGAGAAGTGGTTATACATGTCCGGGAACGTGTTCTGCATCGTTTAGAGGTCCTGAAGACCAAGGTTGACTAGGTTAAACCATGAGTTGACCATAGTTGACCAAGTTGAAATTTTGATAGTTTTGATGTGAGATAATCAGTTAAGTTGAATACTAGATTTTTGTGATGATTGAAGGTTGAATATGCAAGCAGTTTACAATATAAATGATCTCAGATTTTGATTTTGATCCCGAAAAAGGATTCTACTTGCTGTTTCATTGGAGGAACCTTCATACAATGTTTAGTCCTTGTGTCATGTTTAGCATTTTTGGTTTTGAAGAATTGTTTAAGTGTTCAAGCCATTTGTGAGATCATGCAAAGTGCAAAATGAAATGCAAACCTAGGACCTAGGACCTAGTCACTAATCATGTGTCGATTTGTTATCATCATTAAACTTTTTAGGTAATCGGATAAATCAATACAATGCCCACTAGTTATGAAACCATAGACATATGAATATCAATTTGTATGTGTGTCTATGAATATCAATTTGTATGTGCAAGAATCAATACAAAACCCACTAGTTAGGCAACCATGGACATATGAATATTGATTTTATTTTTGGAATGTTGGATTAGATAAGCACCAAGGCACAAATGCCAGGATGACCTAAATATCATGATATAGCAATTTGTATAAGCATCAAAACATAGACATCGTGATGACCTGAATACGCCTTGCATTACAAACACATCAAATAGTCAAGAGATCATTCTAAATCCAATGTGAATGACCCGTAGTGACCCTTTATCATTCACACCCTTATGTAAGATCACGTTTCACAATAGGAGGAAGAAATCACTCAAAAAAGACAATAGTTGGATCAAACTTCCTTGAATTTTTTGGGTATCAATGGTCAAGGTATGCATGGCCATCCAATTTGAGATAGAGGCTCTTACAGTCAGACACCATTTCAATCCAAAATTTCTAAAGTTGTTAGATTTTCACATACAAGAATAAAACAAAGAAAAGATTATGCCCCCAGTCATTACTCTCTAAATCCTATAAAGGACATCATCGAAGAGCTCGAAGGGACACAATATGCAAAAATCTCAATGCGAATCAGTAAGCATACGAGATAAAAGCATGTAAAATCATAGATTGTTTTCAGTTTGTGTTTGATGTTTGATTGCATTGTTGTAGATGCAAAATCCTTTCTGGAGACAAGACTGACTGATTGACTCGTATGAAACTTCAAAAGACTCTGATTGGAGATGATACGTCTAAGATACATTGGAGGCCATAGGATATGACTTTGATTGCCCCCAAGTTTGAACATTGATAGAATACAAACACTTTAGCTGATTGGTGTACAGACCGACTTATTGAAAATAGGAAAGTAGGAACAAACTGAGAAATATGTACAAACTAAAGCAAGACTGAAAGCTGGGAAAGACCAAGATTGCACTGATAGATGGAGCATTTTGAAACAAGTGGCACCCGTTTTCCAAGTTTTCACCATCTTGGCAGAGATTCTATTTTTGCTAACAAGGCGTCTGTTTCCAGGTTTTTACCAAGGCACTTTTCTTTTTCTTTTTTTTTTTGTACGTTTGATATTTTTTACTTTTTTTGTGAATCATCAAGGCACCTATTGCTAGGTTTTCACCAAGATGTTCATTTTTTCAGGACTTTTTCCAATTTTTAAGATTTTTTAAGACATTTTACCATAGAGTAAATGCCTTAGGCATAGAATTTCTTTAGATGGAGAACATTGATTGGTTATCAGAACTATTCTCCTTCAGTCATTGAGAGTTGATAGGCACCAGGGCCAAAAGTAGTAGTGATAACAAAGGGACCCAACCGGTTGGGTTCAAACTTCCACTTGCGTTCTTGATGTGATTGATTTTTAAGATTCTCTCTCAAGACTAGATCGCCAACCTAAAATTCTCTGTGTCTGACTTTCTTGTTGTAACCTCTAGACATTCTCTTCTAATATACTCTAAGAAGATCATATGTTGCTTGTCTACGCTCATCTAGTAGTTCAAGTTCTTGCAACCTAGACACTTTGTAGTCATCATCAGTTATTAGACCATGCATTATGATTCTTAGTGATGGGATTTCAACCTCAATAGGCAGTAACGCTTCAAACCCATAAACTAAAGTGAATGGTGTAGCCCCAGTAGGTGTTCTGATACTTTTTCTATAGGCCCAGAGAGCTGGATTGATCATGAGATGCCAGTCTCTTCCTATTTTATTAACTATACGATGTGAGATTTTCAATAGATTCTTGTTAGAAGCCTCTGCTTGTCCATTCCCTTGAGGATAGTAGATAGATGACCAATGTTGTGTAATCTTGAATTTAGCACATAAATCATCTAGATGTTTGTTCTTGAATTGTCCACCATTGTCTGTGATTATGGAATGAGGTATCCCATATTTGCATATGATATAGTTCAATATGAACATAGATATTTTTTTTCTAGTTGCTTATGTCAAAGCGACTACTTCTACCCATTTTGTAAAATAATTTGTAGCTGTGATTATATGGGTATGTCCATTAGAAGAATGAGGATGTATAGCTCCTATAAGATCAAAGGCCCATTGATGAAAAGGCCATTGTGTAGTAAAGTGCATTAGATCACTCCCTGGAGCATGAATTAAGCTGCCATGCACTTGGCACTTTTGACAATTCTTAGCAAACTTGATAAACTCTTTCTCCATTTCTAGCCAATACTAACCAGCCCTAATAAGTTTTCAAGCTAGTGTTAAACTATTCGAGTGTGACCCACAAATATCATCATGGACTTCCTCTAATGCATGTTGATACTCTTCCCATTCTAAACATCTAAGTAGTGTACCATCTAGACCTTGTTTGTACAAATCATGACCAATGATGACATATCAGGAGGCATTATGAATAAGGTATCTCTTTTCATGGTGGTTGAAGGTATCAGGAATGATTTGGTCTTGGAGATAGGAGAATAGTTTTTTATATCAGGATGAATCATGACCAACAACAGTGCAGATCGTGTGGGTTTTAGGGGAATCATATGCAGGATAAGATAGTGCTTCCACCAAGAACTCATAGTGTAGCTCATGTTCAGGCTATTGCAATAAAGTAGATAGCGTTGCCATTGCATTGGAAACCTTATTCTCTGTTCTAGGCATTTTCTCAAATGTGATAGATATGAAATACTTCTTTAGATCATCTACCATTCTTTTGTATGGAATAAGCTTTTCATCTTTAGTCTAGTACACATCATTGACTTGATGGATAACAAGTTGAGAGTCTCCATGAATGTGTATCTCTGTTACTCTCCACTCAATTGCTAGTTTCATGCCATTAAGAAGGGCTTCATATTCTACAATATTGTTTGTGCAAGGGAACTTTAATCTGAATGCTTTAGGTATGGAGTATCCTTGAGGAGTTATAAATAATATGCCTGCTCCTGATCCATTCTATGTATAGGATCCATCAAAGAATAACTACCATTCTCTAGAAGAAAGAGTCATGATAGAGGAATCTGGAAATTCCATTTGCATTGGTATATCATCAATCATAGGTGCATTTTCTAATTGATCAGCAATAACCTATCCTTTTATAGCTTTTCTTTCAACATATTCAATGTCAAATTCACTGAAGAGCATGACCCATTTAGCTAATCTACCTGTGAGGGCAGCTTTTCTTAGTGGGTACTTTAGTGGATCAATCTTAGCTACCAAATGGGTGGTATGTGCCAACATGTAATGTCTTAGTTTCTATGATGCAAAGATCAAAGCTAGATAACCCTTCTCAATCATATAATAATTCTTTTCATATGCTACCAATGTCCTACTGATATAGTATATAGCTCTTTCCTTTTTGTTCTCATCATGTTGTGCAAGCAATGCCCCTAGTGATGTATCTGTAGCGGAGACATATAAGATCAAAGGCTTCCCTGGAATGGGAGGCATCAAGATAGGAGGATTTGATAGATACTTCTTGATGTGGTTAAATTTTTTCTCACATTCTTCATTCCATGCAAATGTCATAGCTTTATGTAATGTTTTTGTAAAAGGCTGTGATATGTCTGCTAGCTGAGATATGAAGCATCTAATAGATTGAACTCTTCCTTGCAATGTCCTCATTTGACTGATGTTTTGGGGAGGTTGCATCTCCATTATAGCCTTTACTTTAGCTAGATCAACTTCAATGCCCTTCTTTGAAACTATGTATCCTAAGAGCTTTCCAGAAGTGACACCAAAAGAACACTTAGGATTTAGTCTAAGACTAAATTTTTCCATTATGTCTAGTATCTTGCTCAAGTCATTTAGATGTTCAATTCTAATCATAGATTTTGCTAAAGTGTCATCAACATAATCCTCCATAGTCCTATGCATCATGTCATGAAAAATAGAAGTCATGGCTCTTTGATATGTAGCACCAACATTTTTAAGCCCAAATGGCATGACATTCCAACAGAAGGTGCCCCATGCACATGTGAAAGTAGTTTTCTCTTGATCCTCTGGAGCAATTTTTATTTGATTATATCCAGAAAAACCATCCATTAAAGAATACATCTCAAAGTCCGCAATCATGTCCACTATCATATCAATGTTAGGTAGTGGAAAATCATCCTTAGGGCATGCTCTATTTACATCTCTAAAGTCTATGCACACTCTGATTGATTTATCTAGTTTTGAAATAGGTACAATATTAGAGATCCATTCTACATAATCAATAACTCAGATGAATCCAGCTTTTAGTAGTTTCTCTAATTTAGCTTTTACTAAGAGTGCAACATGAGGATGCATCTTTCTTAATTTTTGTTTAACTGGTTTTACTCCAGGAGCTATAGATAAATGGTGCATTATAAGATTAGGATCCAACCCTGGCATATCTGAATATTTCCATGCAAAGTTGATCTTCTTCTCTGTTAGGAATGTTGTAAATTTTTGCTTTTCTTCTTCTGATAAAGATTGTGCTACATGGATCAACTATGGTTCTTTTGCTATTCCCAAGTTGATAGATTGAGTGGGCTCAACTAGAACTGGAGATCTGTCCTATAAATGACTCAAAAGGACATCAAATATCACATCCTTAGGCACCTTAGAGAGGTTTTAACCTTTGGATATGTCTTTTATTTTTACTTTTGTAGGTTCTGAGACTGCCACAAAGTGGTTTTCACCCCCAGAACTCCTCTTCTTTTTATTCTTATTCTTATTTTTTTTACTAAGATACTTGATGTCTGACTCCGTCATGCTAATGCTTGATTCAGTGATGGAAGTCCTCATAGGCTCAATTGCATTGAGGTAGCAAGCAAGGGCATAGTCATTTGGGAAGGTATAAATACCATGGCTTGGGTTTGTTGAGATTTGATCAAGAAGTTTAGGATGTTGGATAGTCAAAGTGGTGAAAGATTGGGAAAGAGTGTTTACAAATATGGATCTATCATCATTGTTCCTACCCCAACTCTCGAGTTCAAAGGTGATATTACAGCTTAAGAAATTCAATTTGTGAACAGGCTAAATGTCATTACGATAGTCCACTTCAGCCATCAGCGGATCAGACTTGATAAGTTCATCATTTCACTCTAGACTTATGTTGGGTTTAGGTGCATATTGGTGAATAACATCAACATGTTTCTCTGTAATAAGCTCATCTTCTTATGGAATGGATCACCATTCATAGTCATTAAATTCCTCATTTATGCCTCTAGGAAATCTAAGAACATGAGTAAAGTCAGGATGAATACCCCAAGAAGGGTTACCCTCAGATTCTGATTTTAATTCATACTCATGGGAATTTGTCTTAGAATAACCACCACCTTCCTCTTTGATTGTTTGATTGTCTTCGAGATTAGCTAGTTCTTGTGTTACAACTATCTCTTGCTCTATAGTAGGTTCTTGTGTTTCTACTACATTAATTCTTTTGATTGGATTATCTTCAGCATCAAGGAGGTCTTTGATTTCCATTAGAAAAATGATCATAAGGAATGAGCTAATTAGTGGTGTCTAAATCATCACTATTAGATTGTTCAGTTATTTCCTTCTTCAGTTGATTTGCTACAGAAGGCTCAATTTGTTCTAGAACATGTGGGGAGTTCTTGCTAAGATAGAAAGGCTTCTTCATGTATCCTAGACCTGTTGTATTCTTGTTGGCTTGACCATGATGTTGAAGAGGTGATAGAAGACCTTTACCCTGTATTCCTAAAGGTCCTTTTCCTTTATATCCCATCTTAGCTATTAGTTTATCCCCTGGGCCATATGACTTAGAAGGAACATTCAATACTTTAGAGGCACTAGGTGGAACAACTTGGGATTCAGGTTCATCTTTGTAAAGCCATGCAAGCACAAGTTCATCTTCTTCAAATTATTGTTTAGGTACTTTCTCTGCAACAAATTTTCCTTTATATGCTTCAAGAAGTTCCTTAGATTTTGGTTTGAACTATTTTTGAGCTTGCCCATAAGACTTCGGTGAGATAGGGAGAGATGTCAAAGACAAGACTGGCTCTATAGTATATTCTCCCATACCATTTTCTTTGATATTGACCTCTTTTGCAATGTCTTCCATCTTAGAGGTGGATGCTACATCTGTTTGCTTAGTGGAAGATTCTCTCTTATTAGGAACAAGTTTATCCGCATTTGCCTTCAATGCATTGCAAGTGGTTGACACGTCAGTTGGAATGGTTACCTTTACTCCATCACAAGGAAATTTCAAGCACTGCTAGTATGTGGAAGGAATAGCTCTCATCTCATGTATCTAGGGTCTCTCTAGAAGGATGTTGTAAGCCAAAGGTATATCAAGAACTTGACATATAGTATCTTTGATGATAGGACCCGTTCTGATAGGCAAGATGATTGTTCCCTTGGAGGATCTTTCTTCTTAATCATATGCTTTGATAGTTATTTTCTTTCTAGGATCAATGGTTGTTTCTGAAAATCCCAATTATGTGATCAAGTTGTAAGAACAAATATTCAGACCAATGCCTCCATCTATCAACACACATTTGACATGACAGTTTTGGATCAAGACTTCACTATGCAAGGGCTGGTTATGCAGATGACTCAAGGATTTATCATCATCCTCTAAAAAGGAGATATACTATGGAGACGTAAGATGACCAACCATAGCCTAGAATCTAGCTAAATCTAGATTATCAAGAACATTGGATCCGAGCAGAGCTTTATCTAGAATGGCTCTATGAGCTAGAGATATCCGAAGCAACTCAAACATGGAGATTTTAGCATTAATATGTTGGAGTTGTTGAATGATATTGTACAAAGTAGGCCTCATGTCCTTAGGTTTTGAAGATTTAGATGTTGCCCTCTGTTTAGAAGTGGAAGATAGATTGAAAGCCACCTTAGGGACATTTGATTGATCTGGGATTTGTCCTTGTAGGTGTGCCTAAGCTTGTGATTGAGTAACTGTGTTAGCTGATTGATTTTCTCTATCTCTTCTTACAATTGTGATGACATTGCAATGCTCAGATAGGCTTGGTTCAACCATATTGATAACATTATTATTTCCAGGATAGGCATAATTGACCTTAGCACACACATTAGGCTAAGAAGATGAATATCATTGGTTATGCTTTGGAAATGGTTTAGTGAATGTTGTGTGATCATTATTACTTTTAGGATTATCAATCATGATTTCTCCATTATCAATCTTGTCTTGAATGGTATGCTTCAAGCACAAGCAATTATTAGTTTTGTGACCTTTACCCCGATGGAAATCACAAAATTCATTCTCTCTCCACCATTTCAGCTTAGGATCAGGATTAGATTGTTAGATCTCAAGCAAAGAGATGATGTTATTAGCCAACAAAGTTCTCATAGCTAATTCCAAAGATTCTCCAAGAGGAGTGAACTTTCATTTATTATCAATGGACCAAGACTTGTATTCTGGCTTCTTTTGAAATGATTTGGACACCTTTTGTTCTAAAGCTTTGATGGCTTGAGTACCGATGGTTAGATTGAAAGCGGGTGCCTTAGATGGGGCATGATTATCAACAATGCCATCTATGATGATGCCCTTATTCTTGTTCCAATTTTTGTTCTTGTCCTTAGAACTAGATTCATACTTGTCCTTTTGAAGTGTGACGTCTCCTTTTTTCACAAGTACTTTTTCATCTTGATTGCATTATCTACCATATTGTAAAAAGATGTATGATTTTGCATTTGTAAAGGGTAGTTGATTTCTAGAACAAGATTGTTGATGAAGATTTCCAGCTTCTTAGTTTCTAGAATAGGCCTAGCATATAGAGAGAATTTCTTCCTCCATCTCTTGAGAAATGTCGGGAATGGTTCACCTGGATATTGTTTTAGATTGCAGATGTTGATCATGGTGACCGGATGCTAAATATTGTAGGAGTATTGCTGATAGAACAATTTGATCAACTCCTTAAAGGTTTTGATTGTAGGAGGCATCCTAGAGAACCAATGAATGGCTGCACCTCCCAGAGATCAATGGAACAGATGCATCAGATAGGTCAGTTCATGCATGAACTCCATGGATTGAGTACAGAATTCTCTAACATGATCTTGAAGATCGGAGTTTCCATCATACTCATCATACTTTGGCATTTCCATCCTTTTAGGGAATGGTGGCATATACAAGTCTTTATCGAATGGAAAAGGACATAGGGCCTCCATGGAGAACTCCTTAGGTTCTTTTTCTTTTTCCATTTTGTTAAGTTTTACTTGCATGGCGTGCATTTGTTTCATCATAACTGAAATAGGAGTATCTTCCTCATGTGTAATGATATCTTCCACATTAAAATTGGAATTTTAGCTCCTTGACGAGCTAATTGTAAAATTATGTTTCTCTATCTTCTTTCAAGAAATGTTTCATCATTCTTTTGAAGTCGTCATCATTTTGATACCGAGCAATTTCTTCGAGTGTGGGTTCTTGATCTACACCATTTTGAGATTGAGCTCTTTGAGAGCCATGATTAATCTCTTCTTGAAACATGGTAGGAGTTTTAAGACTCCCTGGGATAGATCGAGGAGGAGTTTGTTGATTACCTCCATGAGTTGATGGAGGGGATATGTAACCAGTTTTTAATCAAAAGTTGCCAAGATCGTCATCTTCATAAAGACCATAATTGTAGAGTTTCTCAAGATTTGGACCCTAGATAGTGGTTATAAGTCAGGTATGGGATGCTTCTCCAAATTTCTTGTGAGAGGAAGCTCTAGTTTCCACCATTAACCTTGAGTGAAACAAAAGAATATGATGAAGACAACTGAAGAAAGATTTGATTCAAGAAGATCAAATGATGAAACCTTATCAAGGTTTGATTGATTAAAGCTTAGATTAGACATAAATGAAGGAGGCTATGCCCTGGATGTATGGGTAGATGCCCAAAAGATAGCGGACACGAGTTCACAACACTTAGCCATTTTGAAGATGGATTGAAGATTGATAGTTATGACAAGGTTTTGACACAAGATGAAAAGGACTCAAATCGATTAAATAGAAGGCTAAATCAAACTCAAAAGGCCACTTTAGGAAAATGATTGGATTCTTAGTATTTGTTGCTCTATTCCTGACATAGTGATTTTCTTGACAGACTCTGGAAATAGGCTGGAAAAGCTGGGTCTCTGACAATTCTGACAACTTTTTGGCAATTTTTCAAAATTTGTCAAATGACTTTCTACAGGCTCATACGACAGTGGGTAGGATATGAAACAACAATTAACAAAATTGTACGACAGTTGTAAAACTCGCATGATAGTTGATAGTAGGATTTTTGACTTTTTTGAATTGACTGGCATCAAAACTCATATGACAATATACCAGCTACCATATGACAATCTGGGGGTAATGAAATGACACTTTCCAAAAGTTGTATGAATTTTTGACTTTACAAGATGACTTTTGACTCCAGAAAGGTGTTTGGCATCAGATTTTGCAATTTTTTAGATTTTCAATTTCAGATTGTTCACAAAATTGTCTGTCCAGATTTGAAGATTGTATCGGATTGATTCATTCTTAGTAACCAAATAGATAAACAGGCATGCAAAATAGCAAGCAAGTGATTTCAAGCATGTCTAAAAACAATGAACAGGGGACAAAGAAACCCTACACATGAACAACCAAGTGATTGAATGTGCTAATCCCTAGGAGTGCTAACAGTGTATGTTCCAAAAAGTTTTGCAATAATGCACATATTCCTAGAAAATGAAAATTTGGCCTCACTAGGGTTTTTAGTAATGGTCTGACTCTGCAACTTTTGTGATCTCAAGAGGGTGAACTCCAATATAGGTGCACCAAGGTTTTGACACAATCCAAGAAATTAATCAATCAGGAGCTGCTAGGGAGATTTGACAGCCCAACAAGAGACCACACCTATGAAGATTTCCTCCACAAGGACATTTATATAGCGTCTGGTGCTACCATGGCGAAAATGGCTATTACCGCTTGAGGTTCTGTCAATGTGGTTGACCCAATTAAGGGAATGTCCACTACAGTTAACCCTCTCTAAAGGTGACTCACAAAAGATACCACATGGAGACTGGTCCCAGATTCAAGGATTTGAGTTTCTAATACTACCCAAAAAGGGAGTAGAGCATAGTCCTCTAGCCTTTTCACTTTTAACCCAAACAAAGCAGACAGATTAATCCTACATGCTAAGACCAAGATTATCTCACAAAGATCTATGATGTTAACCACTTATGATCTATCAACCTCTCTGGAGAGAGAATGTATCAATCAAAACCTAAAACCACACAAATCTAGTAGAACATGAGACGCTCTCAGTAACCTCCCTACCTACAAGGGTTCCTTCATTGAGAAGAGTTTCACTGGAAACCCACTCTCTCAAGAACCACGAATAGTGTTCATAGGGCCTATTTACTATTTGTAACAAAGATAATGAAAAGGAAATCTATGTTCATTTTTATAGCCCAAAATGAAATCTGTGATATGAAAGTAATAAAGGTCACACAAGCTTAACACACAAGAGTTCTTTTTAATCCAAATTGAAATGTTATTAGCTAAGAAGATTACCTAAATTCCTCATAACACACTTAGTAGATTTTTACCTATTTTTAGCAATTCTCATGCTTTTTCCAATCAAAATCAGTAGAAGTCAATCAGAAATAGAAAATTTCAATTGTTAATGTTAGCTGTCAATCCAAATCTAGAAAACAAATCTGGAAAACTAACTGAAAAAGTGAAATGACAATTGAAACCTGGCAGTGAAACTCATATGACAGTGGGTCACCTACTAGATGACAATCCAAAAACTCATACGACAATGGGTATCAGATCATACGAAAAAAAGAGCTTCAAAATGACACTGTGTTTTTTATGGTACAACCCTTGATCAAATCAATTTTCGTACAATAGTGGGTACCTCCTGGCATGAGTTTCTGACAAAAACTCGAATGAAAATTATACGGACAGAAATTTAAAAATGTAGCTTGGAACAAAAAATGACAAGAAGATGATAGAAATTCATAGAAATTGAATGGAAACCCGTTTCAGGGCCCCACAGTGGGTGTTAGAAATGTGCGTGTGAATTTTGTACCTAGCTATAGACACAACACTTTAGTAAAACATTAGAGGTTAGTTAAAATCAAAATCATCCAATGAAATGGAAACTAATCTAACTAGATGATTTACTACCTTCTAGTAGGTGCGAGTATGATATTCTCAGATTGGACCGAAATCAGTGACCTTGACGACACCTAAATGAAGGATTTGAATACAGAATCTAGATATGAGATGAATACAAATTAATCTATATTTTTGGATTTTCTATGCAAATAAGATGAAACAAATTGATATGAATCTATTCTATATGAGAAACTGATATAACATGCAATTAATCTAACAATGATATGCTATATGATATGAATGCTTAAAATAATGAAAATCTCACAACAACTTGGATTCGCAAAGATTGATTCTTTGATCACCAATTCGCCAGCGTGAGGATGCAATTCATGGATCGATCCAAAATGAAGAGCTGAGGCCTTAATTTATAGAAATCCAGGACTTTGGAGGTGCATGGAAAAAGCCATAAATCACTCTTGATAGACTCAGATTGATTTTTGAGTTATCAAGAATTAAGAGATAAATTAACTCATAAAATCATGCAAATCAACTTTTTGATTTAAATCAAAAGTTGAGATCAGCTTTCAACTCAAAAGAGAGTTGAGTTTATTTTTAAAATAACTTGAATTGATTATTTGATTTAAAGTTCAACTATTTTTTGGATGTGCATAATTAATTATGAATTAATTTAATAAATAAAGTGATTTATCCTCAACTTAGCTGATTTTTAAAAATATAACAATTGATTTATGGGTTAATCAATTATTAAATCAAACTTTTATTCAAAAACTATATTATTAAATTTGACAATTGACATTAATTAATTAAATAAGAATTTAATCAATTAGTCATAGGATATTTGATTTATTGTCAAAATAAAATAATACCATTTAGGAATAAATATAATTACATCCAATTAAATAATTAAGTGGTAGTATTAAATGTAATTAATTAAATATTTAGAATATTCAATTAATCAAACTTTAGGATAAATAAGATTTATCGCCAAATAATCATTAAATTAAAGATAATTAGGATAAATAGGAATAAGGAATATTCCCCGATGCAGAATTTAGGATAATCAATTAAGATTCGATAATGTGTAGATGTACCTTAGGTTAGGACTTTGATGTCGATTTCATTCGATGTGTCGATATAGGAGGTTAATGAACCTATAGCCCATTTTTGGGGTATTACAGGTATATATTCCAATCTCACTTCTTTATCATGTACCTTCTCTCTTAGAAAATGATACTTGATAGCTATGTAATTGGTCTTTGAATGCATTACTAGATTATTTGATATATTAATGGAACTAGTATTATCACACTGTATAAAAATAGGTTCATTTACCTTTTCTTGTATTTATTCTAGTATTTTATTAATCCATAAAATTTGTTGAAAATTAATTACAACATCCACATATTTTGCTTCAAAAGTAGATTGTGAAATACAATTTTTCTTCTTGATTGTCCATGACACTAATCTATTTCCACTATTAAAATCTCCTCCACTTGTACTTTTTCTATCATCAACCTTTCCAGCCCAATCTATGTCTGTATAAACCTTAAGATCAAAGTCTCCTTTCTTTTCATACCACAATCCATAATCCTCAATTCCTTTTAAATATATGAATCTCCTTTTAACTATTGTCATGTGTGAATCTTTAGGATTTGATGAAAATATAGCAACTATACCAACAACATGTGCAATATTAGGTTTTCTATGAACAACATACTATAATGTTCCTAGCATTGATTTATATAATGTTTCATTGACTTCCTTAGAATCTTCTTCTTTTGATAATTTACAGTCGGTAACCATCTGTGTACCAATAGGTCTTGAATCCTGCATTCCAAATGTTTTCAATATCCCCTTGATATATTTAGACTGAATTATGTATATTCCTTTCTTCATCTATTGTACTTGTAATCCAATAAATAATTTTATTTCTCCTATCATAGACATTTTAAATTCTTTCCTCATTTCTTCAGCAAAAGATTTACTCATAAATTTATTTCCTCCAAAGATTATATCATCAATAAATATCTAAGAAATCAATACTTTATCCTTACTTTCAGCTTTCAAATAGACATTATTGTTATCATTTGTTCTTTCAAATCCAATATTAATAATATAAAAGTGTAGTCTTCCTTACCATGCTCTTGGTGCTTGATTTAGACCATAGAGTACTTTGTGTAGCTTGTAAACCACATCTTTACCTTTTTATGCAATAAATACTCTAGGTTGTTCAATGTAGACTTCCTCTTCTAGTATTCCATTTAGGAAAGCAAATTTCACATCCATTTGATAAACTTTAAATCCTTTATAGGAAGCATAAGATAGAAATATTCTGACTCCTTCCAATCTAGAAACAGGTGATGACGTCTCTCCATAGTCTAATACTTCTTCTTGTGCATAAGGTTTACATACCAACCTTGCTTTATTTCTAATCACCTCACCATTCTCATTTAGTTTATTTCTGAAAACCCATTTAGTACCTATAACATTTTTGTCTTTCAGCTTGGGTACTAATGACCATGTTTTGTTTTTCTCAATCTGTTCAATTTATTCCTTCATTTCTTGCATCCAGTAATCAACTTTTAGTGCATCCTTTACAATTCTCAGTTCCATTTCCGATAGTAAACATGTATTGTCCCTAACTCATAATTGCCTTCTTGTTAATTCTCTATTATTCCTATCTCCAATTATGTCTGACAAGCTATGGTTTATTCTTATGATTCTTAGTGTTATAGGCTCCACATTATGATTCTCTTCATTTATTTTACTATTTTCACCTTGTTGTACCATTATTAGTTCTTGTACTTACTTGCTCTATTTCTATTTCAGATCCAAAGTAGATCAATTCACCATAGCCTTCCAATTTCTTTCCATTGTCTTTCTCATTCTATTCTAAGAATTCATCAATCTTTATATTAGCACTTTCTATCATTTTGTTTGTCCTTTTTCTCAGACACTTGTAGGCTTTTCTTTTGGTAGAATATCCTAAAAATATTCCTTCATCACTTTTGGTGTCAAATTTTCCTTTCATTTCATCTTTCTTGATATAACATTTACTTCCAAATATCTTAAAATAACTTAGATTAGGTGTTCATCCATACCAAATTTCATACAGTGTCTTGTTTGTTCCTTTCTTGAGTTGTACTCAGTTCAATGTGTATACTACAATCCTGACAACTTCTCTCCAAAATTTATGTGCAACTCCTTTCTGATTTAACAGAGTTCTGGCCATTTAACAATAGATATATTTCTTCTTTCCACAATTCCATTCTGTTGAGGCATTCTCAGTGCAGTTAGTTGTCTTTTGATTCCATGTTCATCACAATACTCATTGAATTCATTTGAATTAAATTCACCTCCTCTATCTGATCTAATACATTTCAAAAAAATTCCATTTTCCTTCTCAAGTCTTTCTTTGTACATTTTAAACGTATGAAAATCTTTTGATTTAACCTTTTAGAACATCACATACATCATTCTTGAGTAGTCATCAACAAATAGTATAAAGTACTTATCACCATGATAACTCTCTGCACTTATAGGACCAAATAAATCTTTGTGTACTGAGTCTAGAATATGTTCTATAGAGTAGACCTTACTTTAGAAACTTGAACTGATCATTTTCCCTAAGTGACATTCCTTACATATGGAATTCTCCAATTTGTTTAGTATCAGTATTACTCTGACACTTTTCTTCTTGCTAACTTTTACCAAATTATCAAAGTTCACATGACAAAGTCTTTTATGCCATTACCATCTTTATTCTACTTTAGCAATAAAACAATGACCAAATGTAGTATTCATCTTGAAAAGATTACCTTTTGTCTTCTCACTGATAGCAATCACTTCACTAGTCTTTTATGATATCTTACATTTTCCATTACTAAACTCAAATTTGAATCCTTTGTTATTCAAGTGAGATACACTTAGAAAATTGTACTTCAGTCCATCAGCCCAATAGATATCTTCACAAGTAATTTCATTAGTTAAAGAAATAGAACCTTTACCTCTAATTACATAGGGAGAACCATTTCCAAATCTGACTGAACCTCCATCGCAATGTTCCATGGTTATGAATTTGTTCTTATCTCCAGTCATATGATGTGTGAAACCATCGTTGATGATCCAATCACTGTTACAATTCATGCTTGTGATCAAATCTTTTTCTTCACTAGTTTGAGTGTCGTCGGTAGAGGGATCTTCCTTTATAGAAACAAATACTATTTCATCATTATCAGTATCATCATCTTCATCTTCAGCTACATAACACATCTTCTTGTTTTTCTAATTTAAGTCTTTGTATTTCTTATATTTATCCTTTTTTTCATTATCATATTCACTTTTTGGTTTGTTGGGACATCTATGTGCAAAGTGACCAATGTGTCTACAATTCTAGCATGCAATAGGGACTTTTCATTTATATCTACCTTTTCCTTTGGGAAATCTCTTGGCTATTAAAGCTTTGAGTTCTTTCAAATATTTTTCTTTAGAAGCTAAACATTCATAGTCATCTAAATCATAAGAAGATTTTCCTTTTCTAGGTAAACCAATCTTTGTTGAGGCTTGAAATGCAACTTCAGTAGTAGGTTGACTATTGTCAAAATTACTCAACTCAAATGCAGTCAATTTTCCTATTAATGAATCCAATGTAACTTTGTCTGGATCAATAGATCTTAACTCTTGAATAAAAGAAACTCTAATTGCATACCTAGGTGTAAGTGTTCTGAGAATTTCACTTACTACATCATCATCTTCAAGGTTTCCTCCACCTCCTTTGATGAAAAAAATAATCTCTTTTATCCTTATACTGTACTGTGTAATTTTTTCTCATCCTAAATATTTATCTCATCATATTTTCCTTTTATACTATCAACTTTAGCCTTTAGTAAATATGCATCACCTCCCTATAAATTTGTCAGCTTATACCACATGTCTTTTGCATTGTCCATGTGTTGGATATCAACATATTCAACATCAGATAAGGCACTTGCAATATCTATCATTATTGAGTTGTGTATAAGCATTTCCTTTTTCTCATCTACAAAGGGTATTCCAGTGGGTGGTTTGTATTGTACAGTAAGATATCCAACTATTGTATCTGACAATCCTAACAAATTTAACTTCATTCTACTCGCCTATGTATTGAAATTTTTCTTGGTAAACTTGGGTACTTCCTTCCTAGACATCTTTGGATATTTTCCCTAAGTAGTTTAAGCTTTATTAATCAGGGAACTTATCTTTGATACCAATTGTAGGTATGGGTTTGATCACTGAGAGGGGGAGGGGGGGGTGAATTAGTCATCACTAACCCAAACTAAATTTCACAGTTCCAAAACTTCTTTAAACAGATTTACTGAATAAGATATATTTTTACCTATAACATCATTATCAGTTAACTAAATATTAAACATCCATAAACCATTAAAATCATTCACACAACAATAACACTAGTATAAATCCAATGGAAACCTAATTAGGGTGAAAACCACGGTGTGAGAATAATGCCCACAAATAATTGCACTCTTCTGCAATACGTCTGGTTAAGAGCATTCCATGTTAAAGGTTCACTCGATTAGGGTTACAAAAGAATCATTAAATGCTACCCAGTTGAGGGATTTACCTGGAGACCTGTTAAAGTCTTTTACCCTTTAAGGAGTAACCTAGTTAGAGGATTTTAAAAACTCTTTTGTGAATGCTACCTGGTTAGAGGATTTTTCAATAAACCAAACCTGTTAGGGTCACCTAATAAGGGATTTTATTGTCACAATTGTTAGAGAGTAACAACTAAAAAATGATCTATATTATGCACTAATCTTTCTAATTAAAACCCAATGAAGCTCCTTAATACAATACTTCTCTATTCCCTAAATATCCAATCTTTCACCACAATCTCCTTCTTGTCTCCATCATGATACTAAAATTCTTCTTTCTTATTCCTTAAGTATAAATTCCTCAAAAATAAACCCTAAATTCAATGATTTGTATCTTTCATATAAAATCTAACCATCCATATTTCTTTTCTTTATATCCTTGTCGGCTTGCTAATTGATAAACCGTTTTACTCTTGTAGAAACTTCTTTTATACATTTTACCTAGATCCTTGTGTCATCACCTTTCTCCTTAAATTATACTTGAGTCATGTCTCTTCCTTATTTCATCATCTATTCTTCTCTTTCCTTTAAGTCTTCACTATCTCCTATAAGACTTTCTTTGTACCAATAAGACTGTATTTAGTGTACTAATAAGACAATAGTTTACCAGTAAGTATCTTAATCAAATTACCTTCACATTTACTCATATTTGATCAACATATTTATGAATATCATCCTTCAACTTACTCCTTAGCATATTATGATAAAAAATCAAATCATTCACTTGTTCACCATTTTTTTTCTTAACTATTACCCGATAAGGTTCCTATCGACATATCCTTTACCTTACTTAACTTTTCATTATAACAATAATATTTTACTTCTAATAGATATAGTAACAAGTCAAAACATCATGCCAAATAGTTTGGAATAAATGAAAAACATATAACTTATTATCATGTATACTAATCATGTCTTTATCAGTAGTAACATAAATCAACAATCTCCAACTTTTTATGCCAACAATTGATCCTTGATTGCATATGGATTTTTAGACTTATGCAATTTATGCTTGGAAAGGGAATAGAATTCATGGGTGGATAAGAATTTTATGGAGGTATTTTGGATGGGTGGAAGGTTCTTGAAGATATGTACCTTTTCTAACTTTTATGTTGGAAAGGGTACATGGATTGTGAACTAGTGGAGGGGGGAAAATATGGACCTACGATGGATGGAAGGGGCAAAGGAGGAGGGATATGTTTGAATTTAAATTTTGAAGGGATACAATCTTGAGAATGAGCTTTGTAACTGAAGTCATGACCTTTAGACTTTTATTTGAGATGAGAGGGTTTTAATATACCTTATTAATAGATGCTTAACCCTTTGACTTAATAATGATTTCTTTGACTAATGGGATACTTTCTACAAGACATGAATTTATTTTGCGATGGATATGATATGGAAGCATTGATAGAATCATGAAGTGGAATAGACTTAATAGAATTAGTGGAATCCATTTGAAGTGTAAGAGGTTCATGAACATATTGCACCAATGTATTCAAATCATGAGGGAGATTGAGGAGAATAATGAGATCCAACGATGGAATAGGAGCAATGATACGATCATCTGGTGGGATAGCATCTTGTGAGAGATCTGGAGGATTAGGTCAAGGAAATCAAGGGATCTAGAGGAGGATATAAATGGATGAGGGGATCTTATGGGGGACATGAAGGTGAAGGGATACTTTGATCTTGACTTGGAAGGGGGTCATTGGATTCCATTTTAAATGTGTTTTCCTCTTTACTTTGGATGGGATCATTGGAAGGAACAGTAGGGAGATCATGATCTTTCTTAGGAAGTGAAAGTTCAATGGGACTTAGAACAACATTTTATTCTTGATATGGAAGGGGATCATCTTGGATAGGAGAGTTTGGAATAATGGGCCCATTATGAGGCTTAAGGGAAGTAGGATATTGGTCAATAATTGGATTGAATTATTCATTGTTGGGATATTGATTGTGATTTGTTTTAGGAATCATTTATTCATTCTTTGGATCATCCTATTGACATTAGGTATGAACTTAGACATGAAAGGGGGATTTTGGAAAGGAATCAAAGTTTTGAAATTAAGGAGATGGCATTTGCATAGGACTATCAAGGGTAGAATTGCTTAAAGATGGAGGATATAGTGGAATTGGTTTTAGAATTTTGAAATCATGAAAAGGACCTGGGTCATGAATGTGACTACCTTTAATTTCTTCTATGAATATCCCTTGGAATTTTTCATCATTAGAAGTGTCACTTGATGGAGATGGAGGAAAATGATCTTATGCATCTTTAGGGGATGAAGGAGTGGATGGAAACATGGATGTTTCTTGAAGGTCATTGTCTTTAGAGGAAATAGGTGTGTCATACATGTGATTTATTTGGAATGGTCCATTTCTAGACATAGGTGAATTATTGTATTTGATTCATATTCAAAATATGAAATATTTGAATTTATGCTTGTTTGAGAAAAACTAAGTGATTTTGAGGATTCAAAAGGACATTCATTGACATATGATGTTCTTGAAGAAAAAAATGTTTTTTTCCTTGGTATTGATTGACCTGTTTGCATGATTGGCACAAGAGGTTGTGTGATTTTTTGAGGTACACGTGATTGCATTGGAATTAAGATTGGTTCATAGTTAGGTGGTGGCCCAAGTTGAATCATGCCATGCTCTAGTTGAAAATTTTAATATGAAAATTGTTTTTGGTTGAATGATGGGCAACAAGTTGTGTGATTATTTGAGGTAAACTTGATTGCATTGGAATGAAGATTGGTTCATAGTTATGTGGTGGCCTAAGTTGAATCATGCCACGTTCTAGTTGAAAATTTTGATATGAAATTTTTTTTTGGTTGAATTATTATTTTGGGACTTGGTTGTAAATTTTTTTCTCTTGAACATGGTTGAATTGGGCTTGGTTGAAGTTTTCATTTACCTAATTTAGTTGTGCAATAAGTTTTGGTATTCTTGATTTTTCAATGAGAGATTGTATGTCAATTTCGCTAAAAAATTCATTTGGACATTTAAGGAGTTTGGCCATCTCTTTTTCCTTCTTTATCATATATTCCACCTTTTCTTCTAAGGTCTATGTTCTTTATCCAATTTTTCTTGCAATTTTTGGATCAAGTATGTGTGAGATTGATGTGACTGATCATTTGATTGTGAGAATGTCATTTGTCTTGGTTCCAAATATGTTTGGGTTATATCATTTGAGGTGCACATCATATTTTGTTCAAAACATTGTGTTTGAAAGGGTGTACCTTGTCTTGGGTCAAAGTGTGTTTATGTGTACATGGGTTGATAGGAACCTTGCCTTTGGGACCTTGTTACAATTGGAATGATCTCTAAATATAACTAAGGATGAAGGGTATATGAAAAATGCACTTTTTTTTGGATTTTAAGGCTTTTGAAATGATATGCAATCCAAAGGATGGTTATGAAAGGAAGCAAACTATGTTTTTTTTTGGATTTTGGACTTTGGAAAAAAAATCTTGCAAATGCAAACCTAAGTATTGTGGTTCCACAACACACACCCCACTTTCACCACTTGGCCTAATGGAGACCCCCCCCTTTTTTTAGGGTTATTTTTTGTTGTCTTTAGGGTTTCAGTTTATTTTCCTTGTGCAATTAGTTTAGATAGATAGATTTTTCTTCATGCTTTCAATAAGACATTACTGACAACTGTATTTGCATGTAGAAGTTTGATGCCCACCTTTTGAGTTTTATGAAGAAATAGTGAGGAAAGAAGATACCCATGGGAATAATAAGATTTTTGGAAATCCAAGAAGTGACAGAGAATTTTTAAAGAGCTCACCCCAACATTCTTCCAAAATGTTGAGTCTTCAATTTTGACAAAGTTCAAAGAATTTCAACACAACCATTTTTCAGTGGTGAAGGTCCTGAAAGTTCGGAGGTTCGTAGGTTTGAAAGTTTGGAGGTTCAAAAGTCTAAAATGTCAAAATTCCTAAACAACATTTTTTGGACAGCCAATTTTTGCAGGGAGAAAAAAAAATGACACTTAAAAATTTTTCGGCCCCCCTAAATTTTCAGCCTTCCTAATTTTTCAGCCTTCCTAATTTTTTGGCCTTCCTAAAATTTTGGCCTTCCTAAAATTTTGGGCCTCCTAAATTTTTGGCCCCCTAAATTTTCGGCCTTCTTGTTTTTTCGGCCCCCTAAATTTTTGGCCTTTCGACCTTCTTATTTTTTTGGCCTCTGAAAAGTTTGAAAGTTTGAAAGTTGGAAGAGAGTTTTTTTTGGCCCTCCTAAATTTTCAGCCCTCGTAAATTTTCGGCCTTCAAAAGTTTGAAAGTTGGAGGAGAGGTGGTTTTGATAGACATTTTTGAAGACCCTATTTTTCGGCCTTTTGGCCCTACAGAATTTTTGGCCTCCAAAAGTCTGAAGTTTGCAATTGGGAAAAGTGGACTTGAGACTTAGTCATTTTTGAGACTTGATTTTTTCAAACCAACTGTTGGGATTTGGGCATTTTTTGGCACATCTGAAGTTTAACTTCAGTTATCTGAGAGTTGATTTTTTAGTCAACTGGGCTTCTTTTCTACGGTTGTTTCTACATATTATTGGGATCTCTTCTAGTTGAGTCCATGTGGAGAAGCTGCAACCAAGGATCAAGGGCAGAATCGTGAAGATTATCAAGAGCATGCACGAGTTCCAACTCTATTTTTGAGATGTTTAATGCATGATTTGATCAAAGTTTTGTAATGCATGAGGTTTAATTCTGTGCTAGGGTAGTTTAACTAAGTTTTAGAGGTAGTTTCATTAATGCAATCTCTAGTTTAGATTTATTCCAAGTTTCATGTAGCTGAAACCCTAGTTGCAAAAATAAGAGTGTGGCTCTATAAATTGTAATAAAATGATGTAATGAGGGTGGATTTGATCGTTAATACAATACATACATTTGGTGCTTCATTCATGGTGTGATTCTTCTACTATCTATGCAAAATTTATGAATGTGTGAATTGCTCATTCCTTTATTTCAAAGAGCCAATTGGTTGTTTAATGATTTCAAGTCTGCGATCTTTTAGTTCGGTGTTTGTTGGTATTGCATTGCTATGTTGTGATGAATTTCTGAGAAGATTATTCTTTGGTGCTTGAAGATTAACTTGTCTCACATGTGTGCACATCTGTGGTGGCTTCGTGATTTGATGATTTTTGGCTTATTCTGCGTCTGCGTTTGTTCGATTCCGTTGATGATTGCATCTATTTGGCTAAAGATTGTGATCCGATCTGATCTCTATTTTGTGGGTTTCTTCATCTTCTTGGTTATTTAATTCACATGGTGGTGCGATGCTAGCATATGTCCATTAGGTTTCTTTTCAAAAATTTCATTCAATCTCTTGTTACCTTATCTTTCTTGACCCTCCTCGCAAGTTATTTTCAATAGATCAATTAAATTAGCATTGTTTTCATTTCTAAATCTGAAAATTGAATAAAAAAAGAGAACTATTGTGGTTTCCTAAAATTTGTTTTATAGTTTCCCTTAAGAGAAGAACCAACAAAGGCCTCCTTGTTAATAGATTCACATTAGTCTTCCATTGAGCTATCCAAGCAGTTGAGACCCAGCCAGGAGGAACCTTGAGATTGATTCCATTAGTCTTCCAAGAGGGGAATTTTCTGTTGTAAATTCCTAGTCGTTGTCTTCGTATAAAAATGACGCTCAATAGAAGTGGTGCTAGAAGGAGGGCATGAATCAAAAGGTTTTCAAGTTATAATCACACTAAACAAGTTGGATGTTGGGAAAATCTAGCTTCAATGGATAATCCATTTTGTATACCAAGAGGTCTCCATAAGATTCCTCTACATGCACATAATAAGCTTCCTTTTCTCTTCCCTAGTAATGGAGAAAATGCTACAAATCATGTAAGGATTTGCAAGGATCTAATGCTCTTTATCTAAATTGAACATGAAGATGTTGTTTGCAATTTATTTGTCAAGAAATTTCAAGGCATAGCGCATCAATGGTATGAAAGACTCTCATCCAATTCTATTTTCTCATGGATTGAATTAAAGGATCTATTCTTAATTCAATTTGATCCCAATGTGAGTTCACAAGATTCACTATTTTATTTTTTTGTTGTAAGAAGGACACCTCAAGAGTCCATTGCCCAATTTAATCATTGATTTCTTCTCATCTATCAAAGGGTTCAAGATTCGAAAAGGATGGCACATGATTCAATGTTAAAAGAGCATTATTTATGGTGTTTGGATGTCTCATTTTCAAGCATAATCAGATCTTTTGGTGAGGTTACTACCTTGCATGATGCATTCAATAAGGCTCTTTTCTTGGCATAATGTGGATGTGATGTTACAAATGGTACAAATGGTCCTAATGGAAGTTTCAATATGCAATTGATTGAATGTTTCCAATCATTACAGCTCTATGTCAACCCAATGAATACATCAAATCAGATACAATCATTTCATTCAACCAATTACAACATGCTTGATATCCATATGATGCAATTAGCCAATCAAAAGAATCAGATCAATCACTTTCGAGATCATATTTGGGGTCAAAATTCCCATGATACAACCTTGGACACAAGTATTTTTCTGCCCAATGATGCTCCTATAGACATCTTGTCATATTCTTACTATACTCCATTGCTCAATCCATCAAAACATGATGATACTTCAAATGGAAAGCTTGCTAGTCAGTTATATGAGTGCGATAAGTTGTGTAATAATGAAAGTGAAATGATCCTAAATGTTGATTGTAATTTAGAATGCAAGTTACCAAATAATTTTTTGACAAAAATCAGTCATGGGATAACAAGAAATGATGAAAAAATCTAAGAGGATGATAGATATTCAACGCTGCCCCAGAATTATTGCCATGAAAGAGAAACAAGTACAAAATATTTGTCATCTTCACAAGGTAATTATGATGACACTTTTGATGCTGAAAAAGATTCACATGACAAAGACACAGATAATCATTGCTAGGTAGATATTCCACTCGAACAAAGTAGACTGGATGAGAAGTTGCAAGAATTGGGTATTCCTATGTCATTATCATATTTTTCATGGATGGAAGGATGTAGAATACGCCTCACGAATCAACATTGTGAGATGGATTGCCCTATTTTTCTTGGAAAGATGGACTTCTATTTGAAAGGAAAGATGACTATTGAAGATGCATTAATTCCTATAGTAGATCATTGGGATAGTCAGTCAAGGGAAGAAGAAGAGGAACATGATTAAATTCATGAGACTTTGGAAGATATGGATTTGCCTAAGGAGAAAGATAAAGTGATTGACATCCAAGAAAATGAGGGTGAGAAAATTTCCAACAATGATGAGAGTGAAATCATAAATACATTTATAGACATCTTCATGAAAGATGAAAGTGGAAAGGTCTCTTCTTGTGAAATCATAAGTGATGATGTGCTACCCTTTTTGAATGCTAATCATGATGGAGCCCAAATAAAGGAGATACAAGAAGTTCAAGAGAATGATCAAAAGGAAGATGATGAAGATGAAAATTTGTGCCTTGAGGTAGAGGAATCTCAGCATTTACAAAACAACAAACAAGATGACTCTCAATTTTTGTCATTAGGGGAGGTAGACAAGGTTCTTGATTTGGTATAATGTTTGAGATACATTCAGAGGTAAGTTGTCTTGAATTCTTGTTAGCTTGGGAGATCACCTTAGAAGGTAAGTACAACTTTGAACATGTCTCTTTGAGGCATGAGTGAGAAAATAATTTGAATGTTGATTCTAACAATTCTTGCAATTTTGAAGACATGCTTATGAGTGAAATTCTTAGTCCTAATGAGGTCAAATGTGATGATTTATTATTTATGACTAATGATAATTATAACAGGGATCACAATTTGGATGATTTGCCTTTTGAACCTTGTTGTAATGAGAGGTATAATACATCACATATGAACATGTTTTCTAATGGTGTGTGTGCACTTGAGGAGGATGGATTGGTGTACCATGAGATAAGACCTCCAGAAGAAGAAATCACATTGAGTGAGTATGTGCCCATGGTTAGGAACTCACTAAATCAGGTTGTATCTATCCATTATCCCTTGCTTTTTGATGATTTTTAGTTTGAGTATGATAAAGGTGAAAAAACTTGTTTGTAGATTAATCATGATTATGGAGAGTTGCCACAACTTTTGATTTTACGTGATTTGTACCCAGAATTTGAACAAAAATTATCTAAATTTTATTTTTCTGAGTACAAAGATGAGTTTGCATTCCTTGGAACTGTGCAGGGTGTGTTGTTACTATTCCATGGAAAGAAAAAATAGTTAATAAGCAACTCATATGATTGTTGTTCTAAGTTTTTTGTATATAATTTAACTGTAGTTGTAATTGGGTAGGTGTTATTTAGTTTCCCTTTTGTTTTAGTCGTTAAGTTTTGTTTTGTTAGTGGGTCAGTCTCGTTCCTTGTTGCTTGAGTGTTTTTTCTTTTTGTTTGTCAGTCTGGGGAAAAGAGAGTTTTTGTCGGGGCTATTCCTGCAAGTGGTCCATCCCAAGTGGTCTTTGATAGGAGGTAGAGGTATTTCTTAGTCAAATTTTTTAAAGTAATTCATCTTGCAAGAAATTGTATACATGGATCATGAATGGTGATACCTTTCGCTAACAATCAAGTTCATATTTAAAGTCAACCATCCTCAACACATTACACACTTTAAACATGATATTGTGGTTGCTGGTTTCTTGGGTAAGTATTAGTTGGAGTTGATTGGAGCCTATTGTTATGGGTGACCTTAGATCTCATAACCCTTCTCCATCTACATCTTGACTTGAAGAGACAAAATCAAAAGGAGGAACGCATAAAGAAAGGTCAATAGGGAAAAGCAAAGTTCAAATGCTTGGGTGGCACAGCCTAATCTCTACTTGGGTTTCCAGAAAGAAAAATGAAAGAGAAAAGGAGAAATCAAAATGCAAGCACTAAGGTAGCATAGCCTAAGTGCTGCCTTAGTGTACCAAAAGGTCCTAAAATGAAGATAATTGAAGAAGTGACAATATTCAGAGCACAATGGCTCAAGAAAATTCACCTTCCATGAAATGATGTTGACTCTAAAAGAGCCCTCCAAATAATAAAAGAACCATATATCTTGTCAGAAGATAGAGGGGTGGCTCTAGCAACCTCTACTGGGGCTATGAACACTTGATTGGTAGTAGAGCAAGGTTAGAATGAGATTGTGGAAGTTTATGACAGTAAGAAAAGATTGGCTCTAAGTGTTTCTCACCCATGAAACCTTCATCCAAGTGTTGAAGGAATGAACACACAGATGCACTCACTGGATGAAATAGCAAACGACTTCAATTTTGAAAAGTTGGTGAAAGAATGTTTTCATAAATGGTGCTTGTGTTCAGTTTATTACAAGACAATTTCTAGAGGAAGTTTGCTGGTAAAGAAATGCCTTGGTCATTTCTCCTTTTGTCAGGGCTATTTGTTGTGGTTCCACAACACACACCCCATTTTTTCCACTTGGCCTAATGGGGACCCCGCCTGCTTTTTTTAGGGTTCTTTTTTGTTGTCTTTAGGGTTTCAGTTTGTTTTCCTTGTGCAATTAGTTTAGATAGATAGATTTTTCTTCATGCTCTCAACAAGACATTACTGACAATTGTTTTTGCATGTAGAAGTTTGATGCCCACCTTTTGAGATTTACGAAGAAATAGTGAGGAAAACTAATACCCATGGGAGTAATAATATTTTTGGAAATCCAAGTGACAGAGAAGTTTTAAAGAGCTCACCCCAACATTCTTCCAAAATGTTAAGTCTTCAATTTTGACAAAGTTCAGAGAATTTCAACACTTAGCCATTTTTTAGTGGTGAAGGTCCAAAAGTTCAGAGGTTCGCAGGTTTGAAAGTTCAGAGGTTTGAAAGTCCAAAATGCCAAAATTCGTAGACAACATTTTTTGGATAGCCAATTTTTGCATGGAGAAAAAACTTTTTGACACTTACAAAATTTTTGGCCCTCCTAAATTTTTGGCCTTCCTATTTTTTCGGCCTTCCTAAAGTTTCGGCCTTCCTAAAGTTTTGGCCTTCCTAAAATTTTGGGCCTCCTAAATTTTGGGCCCCCTAAATTTTTGGCCTTCCTATTTTTTCGTCCCCCAAAATTTTTGGCCTTTCAGCCTTCCTATTTTTTCGGCCTCTGAAAAGTACGAAAGCCTGAAAGTTGGAAGAGAGTTTTTTTCGGCCTTCCTATTTTTTCAGCCCTCCTAAAATTTTGGCCCTCCTAAATTTTTGGCCATGCTAAATTTTCAGCCTTCGAAAGTCTGAAACTTGGAGGAGAGGTGGTTTTGACAGACATTTTTGAAGACCCTATTTTTCAGCCTTTCAGCCCTAGAGAATTTTCGGCCTCTGAAAGTATGAAGTCCGCAATTAGGAAAAGTGGACTTGAGACTTAGTCATTTTTGAGACTTGGTTTTTCGGACCAACTGTCAAGATTTGGGAATTTTTTGGCACGTCCGAAGTTTAACTTCAGTTATCTCAGAGTTGATTTTTCAATCAACTGAGCTTCTTTTTTGCAGTCATTTCTGCATGATTTTGGGATCTCTTCCAGTTGAGTCCATGTGGAGAAGCCACAACCAAGGATCAAGGGAAGAATCGTGAAGATTATCAAGAGCATGCACAAGTTCCAGCTTCATTTTTGAGATGTTTAATGCATGATTTGATCAAAGTTTTGTAATGCATGAGGTTTAATTCCATGCTAGGGTAGTTTAACTAAGTTTTAGAGGTAGTTTCATTAATGCAATCTCTAGTTTAGATTTATTTCCAAGTTTCATGTAACCAAAACCCTAGCTGCAAAAATGAGAGTGCGGCTCTATAAATTGTAATAAAATGATGTAATGAGGGTGGATTTGATCATTAATACAATACATACAATTGGTGCTTCATTCATGGTGTGCTTCTACTATCTATGTGAAATTTATGAATGTGTGAATTGCTCATTCCTTTATTTCAAAGAGCCAATTGGTTGTTTAATGATTTCAAGTCTGTGATCTTTTAGTTCGGTGTTTGTTGGTATTGCATTGTTGTGTTGTGATGAATTTCTAAAAAGATTATTCTTTGGTGCTTGAAGATTAACTTGTCTCACGTGTGCACACATCTGTGGCGGCTTCATCATTTGATGAGTTTTGGCTTATTCTACCTCTGCGTTTGTTCGATTCCGTTGATGATTGCATCCATTTGGTTGAAGATTGTGATATGATTTCATCTCTATTTTGTGGGTTTCTTCATCTTCTTGGTTATTTAATTCGCATGGTGGTGTGATGCTAGCATATGTCCATTAGGTTTCTTTACAGCAATTTCATTCAATCTCTTGTTACCTTATCTTTCTTGACCCTCCTTGCAAGTTATTTTCAGTAGATCAATTAAATTAGCATTGCTTTCATTTCTAAATCTAAAAATTAAATTAAAAAAGAGAAATATTGTGGTTTCCTCAAGTTTGTTTTACAGCTTCCCTTGAGAGAAGAACCAGCAAAGGCCTCCTTGTTAATAAATTCACATTAGTCTTCCGTTGAGCTATCCAAGTGGTTGAGACCCTGCTAGAAGGAACCTTGAGATTGATTCCATCAGTTTTCCAAGAGGGGAATTTTCTCTTGTAAATTCCTAGTCATTGTCTTCGTGTAAAAATGATGTTCAACACTAAGAATATAACCTTAGGAAACTGAAATAGGACATTGACTTTTAAGGATCAAAAGGAAAAAATTAAATGATAAATGACATGGTCAAACCTATCATTGAAAATATTAGGTATTGAATTAAATGATATAAGGACAAATGGACAAGATTGAAACAAAGTCAAGATGCTCTTCCAATAACACAAGGTATAACTCTAAGATGTGAATTTTTGGGATTTTGCAAAGTTTTGAAAGTTTCTATATGCAAAATGACAACATGCAAGGCAATATAAAACTATAATGAGGGTTTAATGAGGACAAACAATATAAAGGATTTTGAAGGTACAAAAATGACAAGGGATAATGCAAGATTGCAAAAGACTTTGGTATGAGGATGCAAAATGAGGACTAAGTGCAATCACTAATATGCAATGAAGATTCTAAGCATGCCACAAGGCTCCAAGGTGAATGTTTTGAGGTTTCATTTTTTTGCAAAGATTATTATAAGGTGTTTGAGATAAATTTGAGTGTTTTGAAATTACCTTGACAAGTGTTTTGAATTGTCTTGAAAATTTTGAAAATGTTTGAAATGTTTGGATCTTTAGCACTCACACAAAACATGTTATACAAAATGGTTATTGTAAAAATAAAAAAAATACTCCAAAACATAGGTTGGATGAGACAATACTCACTAAATTCCCACTTGAACAAGTTTAGCCATGCCTACTCATAGAAGACAACATAGAAGCTTGGAGACACAAGATCCCCCTTATAGTGCACTCACTTCTTAGGCACACCAAGCTTCAAATCCCAAGGGTCATCACCTCCCAAGGGACCACTATCTCTGCTAAGAGTCATGAAAGTGTGGGATGTCTTCAGGGTTGCTCCCTGTTACAGTGAATAGAAAGTTTTGTAAAAAGAAGAGGTTTTTGTTGCACCAAAAGATCGACAAGTAGTGGAGCGTTGGCCATTTTTCCAAAAAGGTTTTATCTGGCCACTACAACAAGAGGTGTTTAGTTAGGGAATCCATTTTAAAGATAACTTGTGAATCATACAAGGAAACATGGTAGTACAAGATATATTTAGGACCTATAGTTCCCAACAAATATCAAGCACAAGCTATCTTTGTCCTTAGAGACTTTAATCTCAAGGAGGGATTTGATTATACTGGGTTGGAAGAGGTCATTCCCACTTGGGTCATTCCCTCTCACTAGCTCTACTAAAGCACTCAAGAGGTAGGCCCTCTAAAATAATTGTATGAATTTATCTTCACCCAAGATCCACAAAGGCAATGGGAGAGGATATGTTCATCCAATTCTTGGGATTTAAAATCTAAAGAGAACATCAAACATGCAAGAAAATCTTGTTCATTTTAAGCACCAAATCCAAATGTTCTCTAACTACTAAAACAAGCATGAAATTTTTAGGAAGATACACAACGTCTTTGTCACACGTCCTACATCAAACTTGTTAGTTGTTTACAATAAAATCATCATACCATGATTTCCAAAATGTTGCACAAAATCATCAGTAATACAAAAATTCTCTATTCTAAGCCTAGAACATAAGCATGAATTCGGAATTTCAATATTAAGGTATAAGACCCTTAAATTTACCAACTATGTATAATAGAGAACCAACTGTGCACAATAAAGGACCAAATGTGCATAATAGAGGACCAACTACACAGGTCTATGAACCACCTCCACAGGACCAGAGACAAACATTAAAAAGATTCATAAACTTCCAAAAAATCTTAATTTTGTTGAAATTAAGTGCATATCTATGTTCATTGAGACCATTAGAGTTAATTAAGCCATTATAAAACTAATTTTAAAATATTTGAATGAATTTTTTGATGAACTACAACTGATTGAATATCTAAATCAACTGAAGAAATAGTGATTAGAGATCACCGAGTACTGAAATGATATGTAAGATTATTAAATCAGTCAATATGTTGTCATTGATGTCAACTAGTCTTGATAGTACTTATCATGTTAGTTACAAACATTTGAACATCTGTTGAAGGAAGAAAAGATGAAGAACTGAGATATCTACATGAGGAAAAGATGGATGTGACAGATAAGGATAAGGTAAACATTAGGTAACTTATTGATGAGCCTATGGGTTTATATTGTTGACTTGAGCCTGTTACATTAACCTATTATGAAGAAGAGATTTGAAATTGAACATGTTAATGTGGTTGGTAATTGAAGATTTTTGTATACATCGAGCCAGTGTAGTGTATACCGACTGACAGTATTAACCGAGCTAGTTTAACTAGTTATCACCGACACATTTCTATATTAGATCTATTAACTGAGCATGGATGAAAAAATTAAATGCAAAGAAAAACCGACTAAATTTGATGAGTTGGAAATTGTTATGATTTCTAGGTTAAGGATGAAATTTTTTATGAGATCCACGACTGAAAAAATTTGGAGAAGATCTAAAGGATGAGATTGAAATGTGTTAATGACACATCTACCAAGGAAGGTTTAAGAGGCAAAATGGATGAAGGAGATTAAGCGGCAAAATCTAATGGCTGATATGAAATTGATTTACTTGTCTATATAAGAGATATGAGTTTCATTATTGAAACATGCTGAAAGAAGAAGACTATAGAGATTTCATGTGAAGACTTTATTCATGCATGCCTGATCAGACTGGTTATTGAAGGAACTGAGCTACAGAGTTTACCGAGTGTTAAAGAACCATTTACCGAGTGAAAGTAAGTTGAAGAATATTGAGGAAGTGAATTTGATTAATGATCAGAGGATTTGTATGGGCTTAGCATAGATTTTAATATCTACAATGGAGTTGTATTTGAATCAGATCATTATTGTATTAGTTTAACCATTGATTCAAACAATCTCTTAACTGAGTGGACTTAAGAGTCTTATATTCTACCCTATGTCATTCAAAGAATGTACATTGTTATCTTGTTGACCCCATAGTGAATGCTAGTCAAAAGTTAACTATTAGTGATAAATCCTCTAACTAGGTCACACCTAACAGTGTGTATTGTAACCTTTAACAAGGTTGGCTCTTCACTGAGCTCACTTCAGATGAGTGAATTATTTTGGGTTACCGGTACCAGGTGGTTTATTTCCTTAGTAGGGTTTCCACATTAAATCATTGTGTTATGTGCTATTTGTGATGATTGTTTTTCTATCATACTTTTTGCATAGTTGATTTGGTCGATAATCACAGTTAGATATTTACTGGTAATCGATAAAGTGAACAGACAGATTGATATTTTATGTTACCGAGCTGCATAATTTGTTGGAATAGTTTTATAATGTACATCTTTGTATTTGGGACTGTAGGATAACTGATCTAACTGATTCACCCCCCTCTTAGTTATTCTAACATTTTGAAACCCCTAATTAGACTAGATGCAAAATTTGAGCTGATTTTGAACTCCTAAGTAATTAGATGTGAAACTTGATTGATTGAATTGAATTGAGCCCTAAACTATGTGAGGTTCATTTTAACAACCAAAAAAAAGTGTGAATGTTCTTTTTAGGTACCCAAATCAAAGCATGAGATTCATTTTAAACTCATTTGTCAAATTTAAGGTTCATTTTAGCCTTTATACATGAAAATTTGAAAACATAAAACATCAATTTGTATTTTTAAACCCTAAACCCAAAATTCAAGTAGTAAAGACCAACTACCCCATTCTAGTGACCAACTATGTAGTTATAATGACCAACTACATAGTTTTGGGTGTCAACTATGCATATCTACTAACTAACTACATAAATCTCCTAACCAAGTACACAAAACAAAGAACCAAATGCACAACTCTCTTCTAGGACCTACAAACACATCAAAAACACCAAAAATCAGTTAGTACATGTTTCATGTCAGGTTCACCAAATGTAGAACAAGAAAAATAAGGAAAACATGCACACAAGAGGAACCATCAAACTCTAAAATTATGCATAACCAATCCTAATCCTAACACTATAAATTGAGATAAAAGATATGTAAATTAAAAGTAAACTCCCTCAATTTGACAATTGTTCCCTTTCTTTCTTCTCCAAAGTATGATATGTAGCTCCCATATTGACAAATTGCACTTAACATATGAAAAGAAAATTAACTATAATGATCACAGGAAGATTCAAAAGATGATGGTTAGAGATTGAAGGAAAAATAAGCTCAATTTATAAGAATTGAGAGCCAAAATGCAGAATTAGCAATTGGATGTGAAAATTGAGAGATTGTCATAATTATGAAAAATTGAATTTACAAAATGATATGCATAAATTAAGGACAAAGTGAAAGGGAAACATAAAGTGACCAAATGCCCCATTCTAGTGACCAACTACATAGTTATAATGACTAACTACATAGTTCTAGGTGTCAACTATGCATATCTACTAACTAACTACATAGATCTCCTAACCAAGTACACAAAATAGAGAACCAAATGCACAACTCTCTTCTAGGACCTACAAACACATCAAAAACACCAAAAATTAGTTAGTACATGTTTCATGTCGGGTTCACCAAATGTAGAACAAGAAAAATGAGGAAAACATGCACACAAGATGACCCATAAAACTCTAAAAGTATGCATAATCAATCCTAATCCTAACACTATAAATTGAGATAAAATATATGTAAATTAAAAGTAAACTCCCTCAATTTGACAATTGTTCCCTTTCTTTATTCTCCAAAGTATGATATGTAGCTCCCATATTGACAAAATGCACTTAACATATGAAAAGAAAATTGACTATAATGATCACAAGAAGATTCAAAAGGTGATGGTTAAAGATTGAAGGCAAAATAAGCTCAATTTATAAGAATTGAGAGCCAAAATGTAGAATTAGCATTGGATGTAAAAATTGGAAACTTGTCATAATTATGAAAAATTGAATTTACAAAATGATATGCATAAATTAAGGACAAAGTGAAAGGAAAAATGGAGGCAAATTAATAGAGAATTGGAAGCCAAATCATTGGAGAAAATTTGAAGGGAAAGGTGTAAGAATCATGAAGCATGATTATAGGGAATAGAAGCACAATTAGGGGGAAGGAATTTTTGAATTTAAACACTCATTAATTCCCACCAAAATGAAAATTAGTAAAATAGGAATTTAGGAAAATTACAACATCAAAAATTAGTTAATTAATTAATATAAATTAGTTAATTATGGAGGCATGGAAAAGAAGGAATAAATAAAGTTAATTTATTTATTCAAAACAAAGATATGGGGATAAAGTATAGGTTATTTACCCCTAAGGGACACATTAAATAATTTTTGACTGAAATGATGATGTTGATGTGAAATTGATTTGATTTTGATGATTTTGAAAAGGTTTAGGAATGACATTGATGAACTTGGACAATGTGTTAGGTTGATAAAAAATGACATCGAAAACTTTGACAATACCTTGGATTGATGACGATGAGGCATTGATGAACTTTGAAAATGCCTTGGATTAATGATGATGAGGCATCGATGAATTTGGACAATGCATTGGATTGATAATGATGAGGCATCAATGAACTTTGATAATGCCCCAAATCAAAGAGATTGATAATGTATAATTGATTTGATGAGGATTAATAATGAATTGGATCGATTTGAATTGATTTGAAATGATCGATAAATACTTGAGATGATATGAAAAGTTTTGAAAATGATTTTGAACATGATCAATTCAGCCAAAGTGATAGAGGTTATGATGCAAAATGAGAGAAATATTAATAATTGATAAAGTGATGAATGATAGAAGATAGAAGATAGAAGATATGTTAAAAATGGGACACATAGGTGTGAAATTTTTTTGCATGTCTACAGATACTAAGAAAATTAATTTCATTGCCAACATGCCTCCTAATAGTATCTCTAAGCTTCATGGTTTCAAGAAGAAATTTAGGTCATTTTTTATCCTGTGGCTTAATTTAGTGATCACACTCTCCCTTTCACATGACTTATAAAGAAAGATGCAAGGTTTGTGTGGATCAAAGAATGTCAATATCCTTTGATGTTATTAAACTTTACCTTAACCTCCAATTCTCATGTTTTCTTTTCATGTTTTATTTTTACTACAAATTGTATCATTGGTGCCTTGCCCAAAAAAATAATGATGGAAAAGCAACGTTCAATTATGAGATACATTATCAGACTATGTAATAAACTATATTACTATCATGTCATAAAATGCATCCCTATGCAATTTAATTCTCACCTCAACCTCATTTTAGCATTTTTAGTGCCTCCTATATTTTCCTTAAAAAATTATCTTCTTCTTAGCATTTTCGACCCTAGAGCCCAATTTAGGCCTTCATTGGGGGGAATAGGTCACCCTGAATGACCCTGTCTTAGGACCAAGTCCCTTCGAGTGACTAGGTTCCACTTCTTAGCCCCAAATTCAAGAGTAGAAAATTAAATCCCATGTTGGCTTGCTTTGAAATTTACACTAAAAAATGCTTGGGAGAGGTATAAAAGTAAGTTACCCCCTCATTTTTACATACACACACATCTATCTACATTAATCAAGGATTCAAACACTCAAGTCCTCAAAAGAAAGTGATCAAGCATCCACGGCATTGAAGAAAATGAGAAACTTTTAGATCTATGCATATATGATAACATCTATGATCTACAATTCCTGAAGTTAACACTACATAGTTAGCATCAAGATTTTCATGAGCATTTCAACACTAAAAATACCTTTCAAGATATAATATTTTATTTTCTAGATCTAGCATCTAGTACCTAATGACAAGCTTTCATTCTATTTCATTTTTAAGGTTAATTTCTAAATGAGGGTTTGACCTAGGCAAACCCCTTTCAATCCAACATTTTCTCTCTTTTTTGTGCACAGGTAACAAGAGATAAATTCATAGATTTAGGTACAAATTATTCATTAGAAGAGCTACAAAATTCTTGTTTGTAGATCCAAAATAGGTGGGACCCATTCACCCTATTCATGTAAGTCCCTCTAATTATACTCCAAATTTAAACCACAATAGTTGATATTTGTATTTCTAGATCATCTACTAAAATCAACATCTATTTTATGTACTGTCGTGCATACATAAATTTCTCATTTTGTTCTTTTTTTTTCTCTAGATCTCACATTCATCTTCCACAATCACATAAGCATTTACAACTCCCAATAAGGACCACTGACATTATACAATAAGAAATGGTAAGTAATGTGGATTGTTCCCCTTTTCCTATTGTGCAATCAGAAGGAAGATGTCTTACTAGGATCAAGTAGGACTTAAGTTTTGAATGAGTCAATGATCCTTCACTTATTTGAAAATGAATGATGATGATAGTAAGATGATGCATAATAGAAGCCTAGAAAAGAAAATATGAGTAGTTTCGATAAAATAAAGACTAAAAAAAATAGACAAAAGACTATAGTGACCTAAAATGGAAACTTGAGAGTTGTGCTGACATGAAAATTGAATTTGAAGATGATTTTATAGGTGCAAAATAACCTAGGAAATTTTTTCTTGAGAACAAGAAGCCTAGGGAATTTTGTTGCAAGGGTTTTTGCTTAATTCCAGTTGTATACCTCCTGAGAAATCTTGTACTTGTAAAATCAAATCCCAATAATAGTGCTACATATATTTACACACAAAAAAAGGGAAGAAGATTGGATAGAGGGATTTGCCTTAGTCAAACCCCTATCTAGAATCGGCCTTAAAATAAAATGAAAGTATGTTGTCATATAGCAAATGATAGATGTGAATAATAGAATGTATCATACCTTAATAATGTAAATGCTTCTTTGAATATGATTAAATATGTTGATGTAGTAGCTTTGACTTAACAAAAAAATCTAAAAGGAAATCATGAAAGACAAAACCTCATGTGATAGATGTTGTAATTTACCACAATGTTTGAATAAGAAGAAGAAAGGAGATGTATATGTGGTTGAATCTACTTCTTCGATAGATAAATCCTTTACTTGGCCTTCAATGATGAAAATAATCTTGATCCATGGAGAAGAACACCTTGAATACTTGAGAGGAAATCTAGATCTTGGATCCTATCCTTGATTGCTTGAACTTGAATGATTAATTTTGAATGTGAATTCTTGATAATATTGATCATATTTCTTACCAAAATGAAGAGAGATAGGGTTTTTATATACCTCTCACAATATCTTGAGGGTTAAAACTCAAGTAGGCTAAGTGTGAGTCCAAATATCCTACTTAACCACCGAGATGGGACCCTAGATCCAATTTGGGTATGATCGTAACAAACTAAATTAGGTGTAATTTTATAGCTAATAATAGCTCAAACTGGGACCCCAAGTTCTAGAAAATCAAGGGATGCCAAATTATAGAATACAACTAGTTTTAAGATCAGGGCATAACACAAAGGCCACAAATAGTAACATAGGGCCTAGGAGATGAAATGACTTATGCAATTGGAGGTAAAATAGAGGAGAAAACTTAGAAATAAGGTCTTGCCTTGATTTTAAAAAAGATTGAAATGAAATAGGACCCATTTTTTAATTTAGGTATCCATTAAGTACCATATGAAGTCCTTCTATGAGAACAGACTAAGGTGGGTGTTAGATAAATCTTGAAATTGTACATTAATTGTGTTCTTACAATTTAGGAGGATACCTCTAGCCCCCACTTTAGCGGGAGTATGAGACAACATTATGCTCACAATAAAGGAAATGAGAGAGAGAGAGAGAGGGATAGAAAAATAGAGAGAGATGATCGTAGGAGAATTGAAAAGAGATAATAAATCACTAAGTTTAAGGACACAAGATCCCAAAAAGAGGATCTCAACTCATAAAACCATACAAGGGAATGAAACTAAAATATAAAAGGATAAAAAATATAAAAATAAAACAAGACACAAAAAAAAGGGTTTAGTACTGAAAAAAAAGCTCCAAATCACATGGAAATGGAAAGAGAATATTCCAAGGATAGACAAAATTCCATGATCTAACCTACTAGAAAAGCTATGAGAGTATGGAAAGAAGAGAAGAAACCATGAATCCAACATTCTAGAAAGTTGTGTTATGATAGGTGATCCATGGGAGAGGAAGAGGAGGAAAGAGTAGAAAGGTTATCAAGTTGTTTCATGATATTTCCAATCATCACAAAGAGAGAGAAGGAGAATTGATGGTCTATCAAGCTATGAGATTCTAGTCAATTCTACCTTGAAAAATTTATGCATGGGACAACTTTGAAATTTTTCACAGTAGGCGGATTATGAAACTTTGCACATGTGATGAATTATGAAAATTTGCACAAGGGATGAATTAAAAAAAATTGTCCATGGGGAGACTTATGAAACTTTGCACATATGACATCTTATAAAACTTTGTGCATGAGGTGGCTTACAAGATTAGTCTTACACAAAATATAGTCTCCATGTGGATGCATAAAAGTAGTCAGCCAAAGAACTAATAGAAGTTGAAAAAAGGAGGCCATATATATGCTCTCCTCGTTATGATGGTGACATAGGACTATGGTGGCATCATACAGAAAAGAGAACAAGGATGCCCACATCCAACAACAAGGAGATATCCTTAAAATAATATTGTATGTTGTAAACTTAGCAAAGAGGGAACACTCTTGTCAGCCATGGAATATATAGTCATGAAAGGATATCCACAAAAGGGAAGAGACCCTTTAAAGGAAGAGATCTTGGTTACAAGACATCTACCTTCAAGAGGGCTTCTTGAAAAAAGATAAAATATTTAAGAAAAATAGGAAATGAGAACAATAATGCTGTAATACCCCAAAAATGGGCTATAAGTTCATTAACCTCCTACATCGACAATTCGAACGAAATCGACATCAAAGTCCTAATCTAAGGCACATCTAAACATCATCGAATCATAATTGATTATCTTAAATTCTGCATCGGGGAATATTCCTAGTAATATTCCTAATTATCTTAATTATCTTTAATTTAATGATTATTTGGCGATAAATCACATTTATCCTAAAAATTTGATTAATTGAATATTTTCATATTTAATTAATTAGATTTAATATTTGCCACTTAATTATGTAATTAAATTTAATTCTATCTATTATTAATTGTATTATTTAATTTTGACAATAAATCAAAATTCCTATCTTTAATTGATTAAATTCTTATTTAATTAATTAAAGCATGTTGTCATTATTTAATAGTATAATTTTTAATAAAAGTTTGAATAAATAGTTAATTAACCCATAAATTAATTATTTATTTTCAAAAATCAGTTGAGTTGAGGATAAATCACTTTATTTATTTATTTAATTCTTAATTATTATGCATATTCAAAAGAAACAGTTAAACTCCAAATCAGAAAATCAATGCAAGTTATTGACTTTTTAGAACTCAACATCCTTTTGGAGTTCAAAAAGCTGATCTAAACTCTAATTTGAGTTAAAAAGCTATTTTTGCATGATTTTGAGAATTAACTATCTTTCATGATCAGATAACTCAAAAATCAAGCTGAGTTTATTTGAGTGATTTATGGCTTTTATCCATGCACCTCTAAAGCCCTAGATTTCTATAAATTAAGGCTTCAACTCTTCACAAATCATCTCATATTTTGCACAATCACGCTGGAGAATTGGAATTGAAGAATCAAAGCTCTTGCGAATCAACATCTTTGTGAGATCAATCTTATTTTTGCATTCATATTACATATCATTGTTAGATTAGCATAGCATATCAGTTTTCAATAGCATTCATATCATATCAAGTTTTTATCATTCTTATTGCATAGAAAATATCAAAAATATAGATTAATTGCATTTATTCCATATCTAGAATTGCATTCAAATCCTTCATTTAGGTGTCGTCTAGGTCACTGATCTCGATAATAATCTGAGAACATTAATCTCGCACCTATTAGAAGGCAGTAAATCGCTTGGTTAGATAGCTTTCAATTTTGCACGATTTTGATTATCACTAACCTCTAATGTTTTACTGAGTGTTGTGTCTACAGATCAGGTACAATTTTCACACACACATTTCTGGCGCCCACCATGGGGCCCTGAAACGGGTTTCCCTTCATTTCTATCAATTTTCTATCTTTTGAGGATAAGGGTTTCAAGGGTCCTGGTATACTCTGTAGGACGTTATTTTTTGTTTCTTTTTTGCCTGCAAAAAAGAAAAAAAAAAAATTTTGGCATTTTTTCTATCAAAGTTGTCCGTACACAATGATTTTTATCATTCTGTCTGTACTTCCGTACATCTCTGTACAAATTCTCACATGAGATTTCACTTGCGTCACGCGAGATTTCTTTCTGTGTCGCGCGAAATTTCACTGGTATCATTTTTGTGCATGAAAAATCACTTTCTGGCGTGAGACTACAGTTCCTCGCGTGAGACTTTATCTTTTATCACGCGAGACTCCACTTCCTCGTGTGAGTCTTCATATTTTTGTCGTGTGAGATAGTACTTCCTCGTGTGAGACTTCATTCTTCATCGCGCGAGACAGTTTTTCCTCGTGCGGGACCGCATTCTGCCTCGCGCGAGATTTTGCTACAGAGACACATAATTTGCAAATTTGTACTTTCAGATTATTGATTTCTAACACTTACAATTTGCTGTTGATTGGTCTTGATTTTGTACTTTCAGATGTGTGCTAAATTCTGGATTGCAGAGCATTGGACCTAAGGTATTCTTCTCAAGCTGATAATATTTCAATTTGGATCCTAAAATAAATCTCTTATGTGTCTGGCTTGTGTGCATCCTTTCATGCTTTTATCTATCTCTACACACTTGCATAATTGATACTAGGTTGTAATCCCTTAAGGATTCATTAAGTAGTCTTAGAATACTTGTGATTGATCTTGATTGCTATCTTGGGTTATTGGACTCGCTAATCCGCTGGCCCCTCATTTCCACCCCGTGGTTGCAATCTCAGCGCCATAAAGGGGAGGGGTCAACAGGACAGAAGCGTTAAATGTTCCACTTGGCAACCCTTTTGTGCTTTTAGGAACTCACTTGTTTTCTAAGTTGTGGACTTGTTTTTAGCTTGTGTGAGGTGTTAAGTGTTCCACCTTGTGGACTCATCTCATATTTGTTTTAAGCATTAAGTGTTCCTCTTTCTACTTTTTGAATGCTTTTGGTAGATTTACTTTTGGAACATATATCTGTGCTCACATAGTAATTAGGCCCTATGAACACTATTCGTGATTCTTGAGAGATTGGATTCCTAGAGAAATCTTTCTTGATGACAGAATCCTTGTAGGTAGGGAGGATACTTAGTGCGTTTCACATTCAACTTGGTTAGTGCATCTTCTCTTATTGATCGACACATTCTCTCTCCGGAGAGGTTGATAGATCACGTAGGGTTGATATCACGAGCTTTGGTGAATCAAAATTGGTTAGTGTGTCTTCTCTTATTGATTGATACATTCTCTCCCCGGAGAGGTTGATAGATCACGTGGAGTTGATATCATAGACCTTGGTGGAACAAAACTTTGTCTTAGCGTGTCGGATTAATCTGGTTGCTTTGTTTGGGTTAAAAGTGAAGAGGTGTCAAAACCTTGAATCTGGAGCCAAGTCCCCTTGTGGTATAAATCTGTGAGTCATCTTTAGAGAGGGTTAACCGTAGTGGACAATCCCTTCACAGGGCAAACTGCGTTGACGGAACCTCAAGTGGTCATAGCCATTTTCACCGTGGTAGTGACAGCCGCTATATAAATCTCCTTGTGGAAGAAATCTCCACGGGTATGGTTCATTGTTGGGTTGTCAGATCTCCCTAGCAGCTCTTGAAGATTAAGTTCTCAGACTGTGTCAAAACCCTGGTGCGCCGGGATTGGAGTTCACCCCTTTGAATCATAAAAGTTGCAGAGTCAAACCATTACTAAAAACCCTAGAGAGGCCAATTTTTCATTCTCAGGTATATGTGTGTTATTGCAAAACTTTTTAGAACATACACAATTAGTACTCTTAGGGATTAGCACAATTTGGTCACTTGATTGTTCATGCGCAAGGTTGCTTTTGCCATTGTTCATTGTTTTCAGACATGCTTGGAATCACTTGCTTTCTTTTCTGCGTGCTTATTTATCTACTTGGCTATTAAAAATGATCAAATCTGGTATAACCTTCAAAATCAGGACAATACAATTTGCAAACAATCCAAAATTGAAGACCTTAAATTTTGCAAAAATTGACGTAAAATCTTTCTGGAGTCAAAAGTCATTTCAAGAAGTCAAAAGTTGTATGAGTTTTGTCAACTGTCGTTTCATTGCTACCCAACTATCATATGAGTTTAGCAACTGTCATTTCATAGACTACCCAGTGTCGTACGAGTCTGCAGAGTGTCGTTTGGAAAAATTTGAGAGAGTTGTCAAAAATTGTCAAATTACAAGATATCCAATGTTTCTAGCCTAGTTCCAGAATCTGTCAAAAATATCATTGTGTCAAGAACAGAGCAGTAGCTATTGAGAATCTGTACACATGTCTCAAAGAATCAGTAAACAAGAGGAAGAAATTTTGATTGCCGCTATGATGAAGCAGCTGCAAGCTATGCAAGTACAGCTTGACAAACTTGAGAAAGAGAAGGAATCTAAAAAGTTCTCCATGGAATCTTTATACTCTTTTCCATTTGATAAAGATTTGTACATGTCACCATGCCCCCGGAAAAAAATTGAGCAATATGATACCTCTTCAACAGAGAGTGACACATCTAGCTTTGGAGACTATGATGACTATGACGACAGACAATGTAATGATACCTATGACACCTCTATTCCTAAGAGTCCTCCTCATCATTCATTCCTGCTTACTACAAATGGGCCATCACATTGGATAGATCGTGATGGTGATCCATATGATTCTGATTTTGAAAGAGATTTTGATGGCTTTTGTGGACAATACCTTGATGATGATCCATCTACTACTGCTGAGGACTATAAAATACATCGTGCTAGCTTGAAACGTCAATATTATAAGGATCTCTCCTCTAAGAACTCTCAGACTGAAAATAAAGATTACACTCTCAAGCAAGATCATGTTAATGTTGGACCTTTGTCTTGTGATGGTTCCCTTCCATCCCCTACTTCCTCCAATACCCATACATTTCCTAAAGCTTCCGAGTCTTTCAAATCTTTCACAGAACCTTCATCCAACACAAGCCCTGATACTTTGCATGTGGTTCCCTATAGTTATCCCCCAGGGCTACCTCTTAAAGAAACTCAAGCTATCCTTCACTTGGCTGCAAATACTTTCAATAATGATAAACCTAAAGAGCCTAAGCCTTCATATGCTATAATTCCTACTTCAACTAGTCCTTCACCATCTCTTCCAAAATCATCCATACAATCCCAACATGCTTCCTTGTCCTTAGAAGTGGCTCCATGTCAAGAGGACTCTAAAAATGATAAAGAAAAGAACATAAGGAAAGATCAAGATCAAGAAGCCTCCATGTCATCCACTCCTTTTTCTGATGTCTCTTATCCACCTCAGGGTTATTTTGATCCTGTACCCCCTTTTTCATGCATTCCACCATGTCTTAAGTCTTCGCCTAAGCAAGATCAAGCTACTACTTACACTATTGAGCTTATTGACAATCAAAATAACCTTACTACGCTTGCACTTTCCAAAGATGATACTTCCATTAAGGTTGGTAAAAATGGTGTTCCTTCCAATGTCAAGCCTATTGAAAATAAAAAGAAAAATTATGCACTTGTGCTATCCAAAGATCCTTGTCAAGATCAAAGTCTTCCATCTTCTTGTTCTACCACTCCATGTTCACTTTCACTTTCTACTCTTCCTAAGTCTTTGCAAGCTTTGAACAATCCTATCAAAGAAGGTGCTCATATTCAAGATGTCCATGATTCTATTGAAGATCCTAATGCTCACTCTAAAGATGCTGATATCCTTGGTTGTCATATAGATGCTGATGAACTTATTGATTATCCTTTTGCATCTTCCACTTCCATCCTTGGACCTCTTCCACCACTACAAAGATCTTCACACCTTCCTTCCATCTTGGGTCCTTATGTCCCTTCACTTTCCCCTCCTACCTCTCCTAATTTTCCATCCATCTTGGGTCCTTACATACCTCCATCTCCCATCTTTCCTCAAGATCAACATAGATGCATACCCTTGAATCCTTTTCATCCACCCACCCATCTAAACCAGTCGTATCCTCCCTCTTCCACAAATCCCAAGTCTTTTGGAAGTAACTTGAATGTTCAATACAAGAAAAAGAAGCAATACAAGAATCCATCAAAAAAAGAATATCACCATGTCTCCTCTCATAGACATGGAAGCATAAAGTCAAAAGAGATATCTAAGAAAAAAATTACAAGACAAGTATGGGTTCCAAAATCCATCATTCAAGATATTCTCTCTAAGTCATCAAAGGGAAATAAAAAGCCTAAGGCTATATGGATTCCAAAGTCTCTCATAAGAGAGTCTCATGTTGAACAAAAAGTGAAATTGACATTCAAGCTTCCAAAAGCTTCCACTACATCTCCTTCCAAAAATATTCTTCCATTTCATGCACCCAAACCTCAACCTCTGCTATCCATTCACTATATTCCTTCACGTATTCCTTCATTCACGATTCCTCCATCCTCTCACCACCCTTCAAGGTATGTGTTGATGGTGATCTTTCCTTCCTTTCCACCTACCCTTTTACAATCCTTCCATGCATTATCCTTTTACCTTCTATCATTTTTTCTCATTTTCCTATTCCTCCTATCTTCCAACCTCACTCGCTTTACATAAAACCCTATCCTCCATTTTTCTCTTCCATGTTCCTTTCCCTATCAGCATCTTTGAGCATATCATTTTGAATCTTTGACATATCATGGTTTATCCTTTCAAGGAGCATTATCTAAAAATCTTTCCTTCTTCCAAAAAAAATAAAAAATAAAATAAAATAAATTAAAAATGTGCCTTGGTGAAAACTTGGAAACAAGCACCTTGGTAGCAAAAGTACAGAGAAATAAATTCATCCTATGGTGAAAACCACTCCCTTGTGGCGCCTTGGATAAGTACCATGATGAAAACCTGGCAATCAGGCATCATGCGTAGTTCTTCTACATATTTCATCCATTCCATTTTCTCTCTTTGATCTTGACAATGTTGATCTATACACGAATATTTGGCTATTTTGTGAGCTATCTTATGATGATCTTGCTTTCATTCCTTCCTGTTTAGCCTTCATATCCATCTTCCTCCATTCATTTTCACCTGTCGCTATCCTTTTCCCCTTTGGTCTTGATCTAATAAATAAAGAGTAAAACATGGTGTTGTGAAGCCTCTTGACATGTCTACTCCTTTGGATTGCATTCTTTCCTGCTCTTGCATTATGATTTTGTGCTTATCCTATGCTAGCCTTTCATTACTTATCCAAATGCGCTTTACATGACAATTTTTCCCTAGCTTGGGTATTCTTGAGGAGTTTCCCCTTGAGAATTTCTTCCCTTCATTTTTCTTCATTCTCTTATCTTCCATCTCTTCCACCAGCTTGCTAATCCCTCTTGTTCTCCACCTTGCTAGACATTGGGACTGCATGATATGATCTTGCTTGGGAGTTTGAAAATGGAAAAATATGCTATCAGGTATACCAATCATCAGAACAAGCATCAGAACCAGTATCAGAACAATTATCAGAATTATTATCAGAACAAGTATCACAACCAGTATCAAAACAAGTATCACAACCAGTATCAAAACAAGCATCAAAACCAGTATCAGAACAATTATCAGAATTAGTATCAAAATCAATATTAGAACTAGTATCAGAACAATTATCAGAATCAGTATCAAAACCAGTATCAGAATAATTATCCAAATCAGTATTAGAATCAGTATCAGAACCAGTATTAGAACAATTATCAGAATCAGTATCAGAATCAGTATCAGAACTAGTATCAGAACAAGTATCAAAATGATTTTCAGAACAAGTATCAGAACACCTACTGGGGCTACACCTTTTGCTTTAGTTTATGGGTCTGAGGTGGTACTACCTATTGAGGTTGAAATCCCATCACTCAGGATCAGAATGCATGGACTTGTCACTGATGAAGACTACAGAGTGTCGAGGTTACAAGAACTTGAACTACTAGATGAGCGCAGACAAGCAGCGTATGATCATCTCAAAGTGTATCAGAAAAGAATGTCTAGAGGCTACAACAAGAAAGTCAGACATAGAGAATTTCAGGTTGGCGATCTAGTGTTGAGAGAAAATCCTAAAAATCAATCACATCGAGAACGCAAGGGGAAGTTCAAACCCAATTGGTTAGGTCCCTTTGTTATCACTACTACTTTTGGCTCTGGTGCCTATCAACTCTCAACGACTGAAGGAGAACAGCTTCGAGAACCAATCAACGTTCTCCATCTGAAGAAATTCTATGCCTAAGGCATTTAGTGCTTGGTAAATGTCTTGAAAAAAATCTTAAAAATCAGAAAAAGTCCTGAAAAAATGAACATCTTGGTGAAAACCTAGCAATAGGCGCCTTGATGATTCACAAAAAAATCAAAAAAATTCAAAAAATTCAAAAAAAAAAAAATGAAAAAATACAAAAAAAAAATGAAAAAAGAAAGAAAAAGTGCCTTGGTGAAAACCTGGAAACAGGCACCTCGGTAGCAAAAATAGAATCTCTACCAAGATGGTGAAAACCTGGCAAACAGGTGCCACTTGTTCCAAATGCTCCATCTATCAGCACAATCTTGGTCTTTCCCAGCTTTCAGTCTTGCTTTAGTTTGTACATATCTCCCAGTTTGTTCCTGCATTTCCAGTTTTTAATAAGTCGGCCTGTACACCAACCAGCTCAAGCGTCTACATCCTATCAATGTTCACACTTGGGGGCAATCAATGTCATATCCTATGGTCTCCCATGTATCTTAGACGTGTCATATCCACTCAGAGTCCTTTGAAGCTTCAAGTTAAGTCAGTCAGTCAGTCTTATCTCCAGAAAGGATTTTGCATCTACAACAATCAAACATCAAACTCAAACTGAAAACAATCTGTGCTTTTCATGCTTTTATCTCCTTGTATGCTTACTGATTCGCATTGAGATTTTTGCATATTGTGTCCCTTCGACCTCTTCAATGATGTCCTTTACAGGATTTAGAGAGTGATGACTGGGGGCATAATCTTTTCTTTGTCTTCTGCTTGTATGTGAAAGTCTAACAGCTTTGGAAATTTTGGATTGAAATGGTGTCCGACTGTAAGAGCCTCTATCTCGAATTGGATGGCCATGCGTACCTCGACCATTGATACCCAAAAAAAATTCAAGGACGTTTGATCTAACTATTATCTTTTTGAAGTAAATTCTTTCTCCTACTGTGAAACGCGCTCTTGCCTAAGGAGGTGAATGATAAAGGGTCACTACGGGTAATTCACACTGGATTTAGAATGATCTTTTGGTTGTTTGATGTGTATGTTAAATGCAAGGCGTATTCAGGTCATCATGGCGTTTATGTTTTGATGCTTATACAAATTGCTATATCAAAATGGACATGATATTCAGGTCACCCTGGCATTTGTGCCTTGATGCTTATATCTAATCCGACATTCGAAAACAAAATCAATATTCATATATCCATGGTTGTTTGACCAGTGGGTGTTGTATTGATTCTTGCACATACAAATCAATATTCATATGTCTATGGTTTCATGGCTAGTGGGCATTGTATTGATTTATCCGGTTACCTAAAAGTTCAATGATGATAACAAATCGACACATGATCAGTGACTAGGTCCTAGGTCTTAGGTTGCATTTCATTTTGCATGTCTCATTGCATTTTGCATGTTGCATGATCTCACAATGATTAAACAAACTCCAATGCTTAAACAATTCTTCAAATCGCATCTTCCAGTCTAACAAGAGCTGAATCTCACACGAAGGTTCCTCCAATGAAAGAGCAAGTAGAATCCTTTTTCGGGATCAAAATTCAAATCTGAGATCATTCATATTATTAACTACTTGCATATTCGACCTTCAATCATCACAAAAATCTAGTATTCAACTTAACTAATTATCTTACATCAAACTATCGAAATTTCAACTTGGTCAACCATGGTCAACTCATGGTCAAATCTAGTCAAACTTGGTCTTTTGGGACCTTCCAACGATGCAGAATGCGTTCTCAGACGTGTTTAACCACTTCTCAAATCAATTAACATGCTTCTAAACTATCAACGCTGACTTTTCTTGTCAGATTTCAATTTTAATCCCGAAGGGGGCATGGTATTGCACATCATTCAAAGTCTGTAAATCAAATTCTATCGATCAAATCTATCAATATCTTTCATCAGTGATCAAGACAACAATCACGTCTAGTCGCTGATTCATCAAAGTCCTCATCGCTCAGGGCAAATCTATCAACACTTGGGGCATATCAGATTCATCGATCCATATCAATCTGGTATTCTCCTAATCTTGTAAACTGTATTAGTTTTTGCAACCATCAGATCATAGTGTTCTTTCCTTGGTTCTTCAGCAACTGAAGGATTCGGATGTGATACCTGCTAGTTCTGCTAAGACAATCGAGTCTAGAATGGGTCACTCACTTCTTATCAATCCTAAGGTTCAGAATCAGGCATTTTGACACTTTTTCACAATCATAGGTTCATTTGCTTCTACAGTGAACATTATCTTTGGTCATTCAAGACCTATTATCTCCATCTCAATTCAATATCAATCAGCTTCTATCTCATATCAATTATCAATCTCAAACATCAGTTTCATATCTCTATCAAACACAGACTATCTTTGAACCACTGCGCTTCGCACAGTAATTCAAAGAGGGGCAAAATGTAATACCCCAAAAATGGGCTATAAGTTCATTAACCTCCTACATCGACAATTCGAATGAAACCGACATCAAAGTCCTAATCTAAGGCACATCTAAACATCATCGAATCATAATTGATTATCTTAAATTCTGCATTAGGGAATATTCCTAGTAATATTCCTAATTATCTTAATTATCTTTAATTTAATGATTATTTGGCGATAAATCACATTTATCCTAAAAATTTGATTAATTAAATATTTTCATATTTAATTAATTAGATTTAATATTTGCCACTTAATTATGTAATTAAATTTAATTCTATCTATTATTAATTGTATTATTTAATTTTGACAATAAATCAAAATTCCTATCTTTAATTGATTAAATTCTTATTTAATTAATTAAAGCATGTTGTCATTATTTAATAGTATAATTTTTAATAAAAGTTTGAATAAATAGTTAATTAACCCATAAATTAATTATTTATTTTCAAAAATCAGTTGAGTTGAGGATAAATCACTTTATTTATTTATTTAATTCTTAATTATTATGCATATTCAAAAGAAACAGTTAAACTCCAAATCAGAAAATCAATGCAAGTTATTGACTTTTTGGAACTCAACATCCTTTTGGAGTTCAAAAAGCTGATCTAAACTCTAATTTGAGTTAAAAAGTTGTTTTTGCATGATTTTGAGAATTAACTATCTTTCATGATCAGATAACTCAAAAATCAAGCTGAGTTTATTTGAGTGATTTATGGCTTTTATCCATGCACCTCCAAAGCCCTAGATTTCTATAAATTAAGGCTTCAACTCTTCACAAATCATCTCATATTTTGCACAATCACGCTGGAGAATTGGAATTGAAGAATCAAAGCTCTTGCGAATCAACATCTTTGTGAGATCAATCTTATTTTTGCATTCATATTACATATCATTGTTAGATTAGCATAGCATATCAGTTTTCAATAGCATTCATATCATATCAAGTTTTTATCATTCTTATTGCATAGAAAATATCAAAAATATAGATTAATTGCATTTATTCCATATCTAGAATTGCATTCAAATCCTTCATTTAGGTGTCGTCTAGGTCACTGATCTCGATAATAATCTGAGAACATTAATCTCGCACCTATTAGAAGGCAGTAAATTGCTTGGTTAGATAGCTTTCAATTTTGCATGATTTTGCTTATCACTAACCTCTAATGTTTTACTGAGTGTTGTGTCTACAGATCAGGTACAATTTTCACACACACAAATGCACCCTTTTTAAAACCCCTTATTGCAGGTGAAGAAGGGATTCATGATGAAGGATGACACACTTTAAGCTCTACAAGTAAGGGTATTTATTTAGAATGAACATACTTTTACAAATAAGAGATCATAATCAAGGATACACACCTCTTGCATAAGAGAGAATGTAAGAATTTGCAAATAGAAAAGATTGAACCAAGAATCTAGAGGTTAAAGAAAAGCACAAGAGAGATGATATGAATTCAATGATTGATATTGAATTGGTCCAATGAATTCACCTTGATGTACATGATTACATAATATGCCTCCTTATATAGGAAAGGCAATAAGAGACAATGATAAGAAGCTGATAAGCTATCATCTATGGTAGGTGTAATCACATGTCCACCAAATGTGGATTATACTCCATTATGCAATAAAGCATGTGCAATGAATTAGGATGATAATGTGATAAGAGCACTAAAGGTGGATCTCACACCAAAAGTGAAATTTCTCCTACACCATGTGCATAATTGAGGTGCACATTCCTAGGTGTCTCAATCACAAACTACTATGCAATGCATTAACCTAAGTAAGATTAAGTTAAGTGTAATTAGGAATATTTAATTACACCAACAGAGAATCTTGAATCAAGATGAACAATTCCATATAAGAAAAATAATGTCACATGATAAAAAAAATGCTACTATACTAAGGATAGTGGATCCTTAGAAAGGGAAAGAAGATAATGAGACCTTTCCCCCCAAGGTTGAAGATAACAAAAAACATAACACATTATAAATCCTAAGTGATATATATTTTACAATAGACACCCAGTTTCAAGCAAGGGTAAGTTGTGAATAAGGATGTAAATATTTTAAAAAAGGAGAAGATCCTAACATAAGACAAACAAATTCATTCAAGAAAGGACACCATGTTATAAAAGGAACAAGTAATCAAAGGGATAATGGATCTTTTAAAAAGGGGGAGATAAACCATGCACTCCCTAAGAGGAAGATCATTTATAATAGACATTCTTTATGAGGCATGAAAAATATTGTTAAAAAAGATAAATAATCCTTTTATGAAATAGAAATTATCATGCAACAAAGAATGTTTCTATAAATGATGCAAACCCACACACACACACACACACAGAGGAAACATGATGTCACATTATACAAACATAGCGAGAAAATCCATTACGAGAGATATACACTTCCATGTAAGGAGGAGTTTGTAAAATAAGGATATCAATCCCCTAAAGAGTTATATCCTTAACAAATAAGTCCATGTATGGAAGGAAATTATAGCATAAAATATTTAACCAATAAATAGATAATTAATGCTTTGAAAGGAAAAATGAAGAAAATAGAGAGAGGCATTTCCCTCCAAGTGGAGGGACAAGGGAAAGGACCTATTATGTTGCTAATAAAAAACAACATGTAAAAAAAAAAAAAACCCTAATGATGTAAGCTATTAGGATTACATGATGGAGAGAAATATAATAGGAAAGAGAAAATTCTAAGGTATTACATTTATAATGAGTTAGTGCAGGGTTATGGGGGGCCAAAAAGTGGTGATGTGAAAAAAAAACATTTTTCATCCACCTAAAAATGTGAAAATCCATGTTGACTTTTTACTAGGCCTAGGTATGAGTACACTTCGGAAAAGAAAACACCTAAGAAAAGTTGGTATTCAATATCAAATATATTATGCAATATATTAATATATAATATGTAATATATAATATATAATATATAATATATATTATATATTATATATTATATATTATATATTATATATTATATATTATATATTATATATTATATATTATATATTATATAAAGCTATGTTAAAAAGATTTATAAAATAAAATCTATTTTTTAATATCCGATATCAGATAGGGCCTGCTTCATATGTGAAAATAGAGAGCTATGAGCTCATTCTTGTTGGAAAAATAGTCAGTGCTCCCCTTGGGATTTGTGACATGGCTTAACCGCCTCCTATGTCTTCTATAAGTCTAGTGGTTGTATCGAGCATTAACAGGTTGATCTTTTGGTGCAACAGAAACCACTACTTGTAACAAGTGGTATCAAAGCTTGGTCATAGGTTCGAATCCCCTCAGGTAACGCTAAGGGGGAGATTGTTGGAAAAATAGTTAGTGCTCCCCTCAGGATTTGTGACATGGCTTAATCACCTCCTATGTCTTCTATAAGTCTAGTGGTTGTATTGGGCATTAATAGGTCGATCTTTTGGTGCGATGGCAACCACTACTTGTAACAATTCTTACCTGCGGCTCTCATTGGAAAATGACATTTTTATATCAAATATCGGCTGTATATCTGATAAAGAAGATTTTTTTTGGCTAAATTCATATCTAGATATGAATTTAATTATTTTTCTCTCAGTTTTTAAATTTTTAATGTTTCTTTTTTAGTTTTAGATGAAACTAGGTTTTTTCAATTTGAAATTGTCTGTAATTTTTTAAATTCATTTTATTTATATGAATTTTCATTTTAATCAGGTATGATAGATAATATAAATAATCCTAACCTTGGAAATCCACCCCCCGATAATCTACATCTTGAAAACCCACAATTTGGAGACCAATAGCCTCAAAACCCTCTAGTGACAAACCCTCTACCATTACAAGACCTTATAGGGGATAATTTGAAGTAGTCGAGGAGGATTATGGATGTTTATAATAGGATCCCTAGATTATCCCCCATGTTTGGAACTATAGATTCCATCATACAATCAATGCAAACCCTCACCACAAAACATGATGCTACACTTCAATGATGAGAGGAAATCCATGCCATAAATGATGATGGGTTGGATTATGGCATGGTGAAGGACCTTGGTATCACTAAAGTGCACATATGTTCCCTCTCTAGGGACTCCATATTGGAAAGACTCCTGAAACCACATAAGAGAAATTGTCTTTGAAATGGTGCTTTCATCTTGGTATACAAGCCAACTTCTAGGATTGTTGGTGGATAGTTTTTAATAAACCACCCAAAAACAATATGGATCCCCCTTTTTATTTCATAAAAAATTTATATGCTAAGTTTTTCATGGGTAAACATGTCAATTATTGGAGTATGAGATCATTCATGGGTGTAAGCGGAGGCCAACCCCAAAATAGGGTAGGGGCACATAGATTAGTATACGACCCATATATTCCCCCTCCACTCATTAATCCCCCTCCTCAAGTGAAGCATCCAAATATTATTGTAGAGGTTTTTTCAGAGACCATTAGGTCTATTCACACTCTGAGAAGCCATCTAGTTAATTACATTGTGTCATTGGTGCAACCTCCTTATTCTATTGATACATCCTCCTTGAGTGTACATATGTGTGTGCCTCAAACTTGTAGTACATGTCAGAATATATATTTGGGCCCTCTCAATGACCTTGTCAAGAATCTTATGGACAATGAGGAGTATGATGCTAGTGATATGGGCAATGCACCATATTTGATGACGGGGACCAGAGCCTACCATGTAGAGTAATCTCATACAAGAGATGAGGAGGTACATCCATCATTCATTCCTTGTGTTATGGTAAGACTTAATGTTTAATATCATAGTGCATTTAATATTAAATGCATATTTTTATTAGACAACTTATTATGATTACACACTTATGTTTTTATACTTGATCTATTTATGTTTAGTTAATGATAGAGGAGGAGATGAAAGAGGTGCATGATGTGACACTCTCAGCCATAATAGACATGCTTTCCATTTAAATCATGATAATTATTTAAATTATATACTAATTAACATTTTCATCTTATTTTACTCTTGGAGGTGTCACCTACTGCTAGGGGAGTGCAATGCAGGGGGGGCAACGACACACATTGAGAAGGGAAAGGTAATGAAGAGTTTGAGAATGATTATGCATGTACTTATCATTGGAGTGGACTAATGTTTATTTTCAATCTCTATTTAATAGGGCTTGATGTCCGAGGAGGGTATGACACAAGTTGAAGAGCCCAACCTCTCAACCATTTCATTTGGCCTTGATAGCCACATGTTATGTATTTGTGTACTTAGTTGTCTACATTCTTGAACTCTATATATATTTTTCATTTAGATTTCCATTATTTTAAATATATATTAACTAGAATTTTAATATTATTTATTTTTGTAGGTAACAATGAGTGTGAGGGAGGTAAAGTGGCAAGGATATACATCCTTGTATACTACACTGACACTGCAGGACAAAGGCACACTCACACAGGTATGTTTTTATTTTAATTTAGCACCTTAGTAAACTTATGTTCCTATCAACAATAGCTTTATAGTATAATTTATTAAATTATTCTTGTGAACATATATAGGCTTGTGTTCCTAGTCTTGGCGACATCCCTTCACTACCAAGGACATATTCCAGGACTCCTAACTTTTCTACGAGACAAGGTACATAGAATAATTCAATTTGAAATTTTAATTATAGTTCAATTTATAATTTAAATAATAAAAATTATGCTTTGAATTTATTTTTTGTGTGGGATCCTTTGGAATTGAAGAACACCTCAAAGAGGTTGCCTTTTTACAATCCATCAATAGCCTAGGGTTTCATAGACACATTCAGTCATCATATGTATTTTTTGTACACATTTTGAGATGGCATATGTCACATTTCATAGAACTTTGTTCTAGATGGCATTTATGCCATATTGTATATGGACATACATACTTATTAAAAAAATTCATATATAGCACATGATTTTTGATATAATTTGTTCCTTATGTTCACTAGATGTAGTAATTGTGTTTATGGAATCATCATGTGGTTTTTCTAATGTGAGTCTCATTATTACTATGTTTCAATAACATTTGATGTGTTTGGAAAATATTTGATTCAATATTTTTTTCCATATGTTTTCCCATAATATTTGATTTTTTCAATTTTCAATGATACACATATATCACTATATGTTAAAATAAAATAAAATAAACAAACAATAAATGATCTATAATATATTTTATAGTTATCCTACATAACATACATAGTTTACATCATCCTTCACAACATTGTCAAAAAAGAGTTGTGTTCATCATGGGTTGAAGGATCTATGCAAACACGCCCAATTTTGTGGGTTTACCCTAGGCATGATACTATTTTTCCCTCCCCATGCATTGGAACTCTTGGTGCCATACCCTACCGATGATGTCCCCTAAGCTCCCTAAGTGCACAAAGTTGTCAAACTTTGACCTACTGGTTTTTTTAATCTATGGTACATGCACACGATCTTTTTTAACCATAGTGTCGTATTAGGCCCCTTTACAATAACCTATCTTGGTTTTCAAGACTTGAAGTCATTTTTGTAGGGAAATAATTTTTTTGTTCATGCAAAACCTGTTAGATATACTTAGTGCAAAGTTGCCAAGTAGATCATATCATATTTTGTTCATCATGGGTATGAAAAAACACCTTGATTATGTTTAGTTGGGTGAGTTACCATAGGAATAGTCCCACTTTTCCTCTAAACACACCAAAACGCTCAACAACATACCCTACCAGCAATGTCCCTTATGTACCCTAAGTGCACAAAATTGTCAAACTTTGACAGACAAATTTTTGCAATATGTGGAACCTTCACACAATCCATTTGAGCCTATAGGGTCATGTTAAGACCCTCTAAAATAACCTATCTTGGTTTTTGAAGACTCGGAGTCTTTTTTGCAGGTCAGAATTTAATTTGTTCATGCAAAATCTGTTAGATGCACTTAGTGCAAAGTTGCCAAGTAGCCCATATCACGTTTTGTTCATTGTGGGAACAAACCAAAACCTCAATAATATTTGGTTGGGTGGTTTTACCCTAGTCATGGTCCCACTTTTCCTCTTGACATGTTGAAATGCTCAATGACATATCCTACCGATGATGTCCCTTTTGTACCCTAAGTGCACAAAATTGTCAAACTTTGACGGACTATTTTTTGCAATTTGTGGCACCTATGCATGATCCATTTGAACCTATAGGATTTTTTTAGGCCCTTATAAAATAACCTATCTTGGTTTTTGAATAATCTAAGACATTTTTCCAGGGCAATAATTTTTCTGTTCATGCAAAAATTATAGATGCACTTAATACAAAGTTTCCAAGTAGCCCATATCATGTTCTTTTTTCTATGGACATGAACAAACACCTCGATCACATCCATTTGTGTGGGTTTTCCCTATGAATGGCCCCACTTTTCCTCTTGACATGCCATAATGTTCAACAACATACCCTACTAATGTTGTCTCTTGTGTGCCCTAAGTGCAAAAAAGTAGCAAAATTTGATGAACTATTTCTTGCAAACTATGGCACCTGTGCATGATCCATTTGAACCTATAGGGTCATGTTAGGCCCCTTTACAATAAAATGTCTCAGTTTTCTAAGACTTGGATTCATTTTTGTAAGACAACAATTTTTCTATTCATGCAAGAAAATGTCAGATGCACTTAGTGCAAAGTTCCCAAGTAGCCCATATCACGTTTTGTTCATTGTGTGAATGAACTAAAACCTCAATCATGCTTATTTGGGTGGATTTATACTATGCATGGTCCCACTTTGCCTCTCAACATGCTGGAACACCTAGTGACAATACCCTACCGATGATTTCCCTTGTGTGCCCTAACTATGTAAAATTGTAGGAAGTAAGATATGTGTGTGAGCCTATGACAGATGATGATGATGAATACTTTCCATCTACTATTAGCTCAAGTAGTGACAAAAGCTCATAGTGCACATGTACATTGACAAAAAAATTTCACACAGAGAACTAACAAGTGTCGTAGAATTATCCACTAAGCATTGTGAAATGAAGCCCCAAATTGGCTCATTAGCAGGAAAAGAATATGGTCATACACTTTATTAAAAAATTACAAATATTTCAATTATAAATTCCAATTCATTAATTCCCTTGTGTTTACGAGACCTAGGAAGCCAAGTTACTCATGTTGGACATGATCCCTCAAAATTATTATTGAATTATGTTTCCCTTGGGCTTAAGGATGGTTGTGAAGGTTTTGAAGGAAGGTTAATCAAATATATTTTCAGATTCTAGTGTGCTTTCTGAATAGAAAGGGGAAATTGCATAGTAATTAATAGTGGAGTCAATAAGGGTAGTATCAATGCCTTAATGTAATTGGTCACTATCATATCTTCATTGTGATAATCATTAATCACATTTTGCTTCTTAATACTTCCACCTCTCCTTCCTCTTTTCTTCACTAAGCTCCTCATGGCATTCATAAATTGAATGAAGTGGGAATCCCCCAAATAATTTTTTGTTTCTTAAATCAACACAAGGAATCTATCTATAGTCCAAGGTTTTAATTTAGCTGACAAGTTACCACTTTGATGCAAGAGCACCTAAGGTATCAGTCAAGTACCTTGCCTAGTTTTGGATTGTTCTGACTATAGTCATTGAGTTAATAAGGACTCCTAGAGAGTCTATGTGGTGTTTTTTTTGGTAGGTTAATTGAGTTTAAGTCTTGTAAGGTTGAGTCTAAATTAGTCTTAGGATGCACCTAGTTGTTTGTGGAACATAGATAGGTGAAATAAAGTCTAAGGTGTTAAAAGACTCCAAAATGTGTGGAGTAAGAGAAATTCATCCTAATTTGGTTTTGTAAGTGTTTTTACTTCATTCTAGATAGAATAGAATATTGTGGATAGCAAGAATAGCACAAATTACAAAATTGTCAAAAAGTTGATGATGGATCACAGAGTGTGATCTGAAACGTTGATGCTAAAAATACGTACACAATCGAATCCAGAAATTCATAAATGTATTACTAATGGATTGTGGAAATCTAATGTTGTTAATTGATACCCTTCATGGGAGGGATCTATGTTTCAAATCAAAGCAACTAGAAGTGTTGAGGATCTCTATCCTGATGATGGATCATAGAGTGTGATCCGAAATGTTGATGCTAAAAATATGCACACAATCAAATCTAGAAATTCATAAATGTATTACTAAGGGATTGTGGAAATCTAATGTTGTTAATTGTCAAAAAGTTGTCATGACAACTTTTGCAACTTTGTAAAGTTGCAAGACAACTTTGGTCTTATGAAGACCTAGAGATGGAATTAGGTCATATCAAGAACTTAACCACCTACACACATAGAAAAAGAATATATTTACCTCTTGAAGCTTGAATCTTGAGGTTGGATGAATTGTGAATCATTTTGGCATAATACTCAATTACATTCTCAAACAGATAAGCCACAGTCTTACTATTTTGTTGCATTAGTTGAATCTAATGGATTAGTCTTACATTTTTGTTGTAGAATTTTAGTATTATAGGTGGTTTTCTTAATTTATGTATAGATTTGTGCATTTGTAATTAGTTTTCTTAGTTCTATTTTAATTTATTTTCTCTAGCCAGTTCACTGACATGTACATAGTTAGCAGGGTAAAAATTGTTACAAGGAGTAGTTGTTGTTGTAACAAAAGATCAACTTGTTAATGCTCGATACAACCACTAGACTTTTAGAAGATAGAAGAGGTGGTTAAGCCATGTCAAATCCTGAGGGGATCACTAACCATTTTTCCAACAATCTCCCCCTTACCATTACCCAAGGGGATTTGAACCTGTGACCAAGATCTGATACAACTTGTTACAAGTAGTAGTTACTGTTGCACCAAAATATTGACCTGTTAATTCCTGATATGACCACTAGACTTATAGAAGACATAGGAGGTAGTTAAGCCATGTCACGAATCTTGAGGGGAGCATTGACCATTTTTCCAACCAAAATGACTCCCCCATAAAATCTGACTGTGGGTTCATCATGAACTTTTGGGACATGGAACTAGAGTCTATGTACATTGTAAATAGCCAAGGAGGAGGAAAGAAGATTTGATTTGATAAATTTAAGACCTTTCCCTAGGTGATCTCTATTAATGCTCGACTAGGAACAAGGAGTTTGTTTGTGAATCTACTTGCAGGGGTGGATAGAAATTGTGAACCCAAGAAGTTTGAGAAGTGTATTGGAATTAGAAAAATTCCTAGTGAATAGGTAGAGCCTTGGTCAATCCATTTGGAAACATCTTTCATCCATTGAACAATGGATTCCAAATAAGTCCTTAAAACCCTCACAAAAACCTCACTGAATGAAAAGCGTACTATACGGATGCATGGTGGTCCAAGACCCAAAAAATATATTAGGTTTTCATAAGTTTTTGAAGAATCTAAGATCATTTGGGAATTCCTTAAGGATAAATTAGTAGGAAAGCCTAAAATCTTAGAGTAGGATGCCCAATCGGGGCTCTAGGCTACTAGTTCTAAAATTGCCTAGTTTGGTGAAATCGATAAAGAAGAAGTTGAAAGATGTGGTAAAAATGAGTAAAGAACTTAGAAAGAAAGTGGGTCTGAATACCTCCACACCATTGCAAGACTCAATACTTTCATAGGAGGTAGATCACACTTTGAATGGTGAAGAGAGCTTGAAGGAAAAAAGGAAGTGTTGAACCTTGATAGGTCACCTAGAAGGAAGGGAAAATTTTCTCTAATGGAGGACATTGGGAGAAGTCCTAGGAGACAAGCAAAATCCTTATGAGACCCTAATAAGGAGATTAGGGATCTTAGTGGGTTAGGAACCTAGGTTGGTCCTAACAAGGTAGTGAGAAAACTAGGTTGATTATATCATATTTGTATCAGAGCCTACAAGATTTGGGCTAGAGAAGATTGATGTTACATACATAATTAGTTGGAGAGTCAAGGATGGTGACTAATGTAGAGTTCAAAAAGAAAGTGGAAGATTAGGAGCAGGAGAATAGACTCCTTAGGGAAATATTAGTAGATATTGAAAGCAGGCATGGTGTAGTGGAGACCAACACTGAAATAGTTAGTGAAAAGGTTAGAGAAGTGGAAGACAAAGGTAAAGACCTAGAAGAAGAGGACAATGTCCCTAAACCATACCTTGTACTATAGGAGGAACCTTTATTGAGGGCATTAAAGGCCATGAGTGGAAAGTCCTTGGAAGGAATACCACTATTTAATGGAAAAATGGAAGAAAAATTAGTTATGGAATGGATGGAAGGGATGGAGAATCAGTTTGAGCATGAGAATATTAGTGAAGCCAGAAAAGTTAAAGTGGCCAAGTCAAGGATGAGGGGAGCTGCTCTAACTTGGTGGAAGTTTGTAAAAAATGAGAGAGAGAAAGAAGGTAAGGCTCATATTTCCTCTTGGAAGGGAATGGTGACTAAACTCAGAGAGACCTACCCATCGAATGACTATGAGGTACAGTTATACAAGAAAAGACAAAACCTAAGGAAAAAAGACCTAAAAGTGAGTACCTATACATAGGAGTTTCACAATCTATGTCTTAGGTTTCATGTTATGGAAGAAGAAATCCTAAAAGTGGTCAAATATCTTAATGGGCTAAAGTGGAATGTACAAGAGGAAATAAGCCTCTTAATCCCAAGGATAGTTCATCAATGCTATCAACTTTCTCTGAATGTGGAAGAGAAGCTCAAGAAGAATCATGATATAAGAAGTTGAGGTAGAGGTAGAGGAAGAGATGGTAGGGGTCATAGAGGAAGCTTTGGAGGAAGAAGTTTAGAATAGAGAACTCAAGGTGAGGCTAAGATCACAGAATAAGGGGAGGAAACCAATAGCAGAGGTGGCTATAATAGGGGTAGAGGCTCAAGAAAAAACTTTATAGGAAGATCTAGTGGGCAAGGAAGGGGATCTTATTTCTCCTCAATGAAGTGTTATAATTATCATCAATTTGGGAATCCTACATATAGATGTCTGGAAAAGAGTTCTTCAACTCAAGGTGGAGAGAAAAGAGTAAGCTATGTTCAAGAAGAGACCTCAAGTAGAAAGACAATTGTAGTGGCCTTGGAGTTAGAGGTAGGAGACAATCTCATGATTAAAAGGACTCTCATCAAAGAACCAATCAGAGAAGAACCAAGCCAAAAGAAATCCCTATTTAGAATCAAGTGCAAAATCTTGAGTAATCTTTTCAAAATTATCATTGATTCAAGATCCACTGACAATATTGTTTCAAATGAGGTAGTCAATAAGTTAAGATTGCAAAGAATCCCGCATACTAACCCCTATAGAGTCACCTAGTTGAAAAAAGGATAGTATGTGTTAGTTAATTAGCAAGCTTGGGTGGACTTCACAATAGGGAGATATAAGGATAGGGTGTTATGTGATGTCTTGCCCATGGATGCTTGCCATATTTTATTGGGAAGACCATGGCAGTTTGACAGGAAGGCCACTCATGATGAAACCAAAAACTCATACTTTTTTAAGAAGGATGGTGTTACATACAAAATTTAGTCAATATTAGAAGAAGGGGAAGAGAGATCACTAGGACCTAATGTACTCTTGGTAGGAGTAAAGGAGTTCTTGAGCACACTAGAGGAAGGTGAAGGGAAGGTGTGGGATTTTCTTTAGTGTTGAAACCAAAACATGAGAAAGTGAACAAGAAGCTAGAACTACCCATAGAAGTACATGAGTTATTAGGAAAATAAAAGGAGATAATTAGTGATGGAAAATATTCTACCTTACCTCCTTAGAGAGCCATTAGCCATCAGTTAGACTTCATTCTAGGAGCCTCACTACCCAATAAAGCTTCCTATAAAATGACCCCACAACAAAATGAAGAAATTGCAAAATAAATACAAGAACTTCTTAACCAAGGCTTAATAAGGAAGAGCATAAGCCCTTGTGCAATCCCCACTATTTTAGCCCCAAAGAAAGGAGGTACTTGGAGATTGTGTAATGATTCTAGGACCATTAATAGAATCACCATAAGGTATAGGTTCCAAATCCCAATAATAGAAGACTTGATGGATTGCATAAGAGAAGCCAAGTATTTTTCAAAGATTGACCTCAAGAGTGGTTATCACCAAATAAGAATTAAGGAGGGGGATGAGTGGAAAATGGATTTTAAAACCACATAAGGCCTATATGAATGATTGGTCATGCCCTTTGGGTTCTCTAATGCCCCTAGCACATTTATGAGGTTAATGAATGAGGTATTAAAGGACTTCATACGTAAATGTGTTATGGTATATCTTGATGAATTCTTAATCTTTAGCAAGAATAAGATAGACCATCTAATGCATTTGCAAATTGTGTTACAAAGGTTACATGAGGAAAAGATAACCATAAATTTGGATAAGTGTGAGTTCATGAAACATGAGTTGGTGTACCTTGGATTTGTTATATCACAAGGGAACCTGAAAAATGGACCCCATCAAGATGGATGCATGATGCAATCAAGGTCGGTGGATCCAATTAAGGATTGACCAACCTTGCAGCCAAACTAATATGCAGCAAAAATACACAATAATAACAACAAATCTGTAATAAAATAGAAGTCTTTATTCATCAAATCACTGATTACATGCAATGTGTCAGGTTGTAAGGCCTTCCTGGTTATGGCCAGATAAAAAGAAAGTAACAGTCTACAAGATCTCATAGGATCCAATTCTTCTCCACAACATTAGCATTCAACTAGCCCAGGTCTACAATAGGCAGCACACTAGTAGGCACCCAGGAAAGATCTAAACTTGTACTCAAACTTCCAAGTAATCTTCATGTTCCTAAGCTCATAAGCTACTAACCTTCCTCCAAACAATCTCCTACCCTAAACATCTACCCAAGCAACCTATAAATACTAATTCACAGCCATAAGTTGGTTGATGAAACAATTAATCCTAACAAACAAATATTAAATGCTAAAACATCAGTCGAATCTCACATAGTCTTACAAAATAAATAAACTCTCAAAGATGGCCCCAAACGGTCATCAGATCCACATAGAAGAATGCAACATGTTGGATCTAGGTCCCCACACGTCCAACAGTCAATCCATAACTCAAGGAGTGTGACCCAAATCAATGGAACCAATTGGCCAAGCTGATCCAACAAAATAATCCAGTCGGTAAGCAAGAACACCAAGCAACAGAGGAAATAACCGAGCACTAGTCGACCGACCATGCCAAGCATGACTGAGGAACATAGTTATCGTCGAGTAGTAGAGAACTGGCACCTTCAATCACTGAGCATTCTTCAAAGACCAAGCACCCCGGTAACCATAGAAACTGAGCAACCAGACTCCCAAACTAAGTAAGAACTCCACCAAACCAAGATCAAAACTAACAATCTACCTTCATACATAAACATATTTTTGATTGATACAAGATTTCCAAGAATCCTAGGATGCTCCTGCATCAGACACCCCAGGTAAGAAATATTTTCTCATAAGGAAATCAGGAATGCCTCGAGGAAATCAGAACAGGTATGCCAAATCTATTCTTCACCCATATCTCCTCTTGTCCTTCATCCCAAGTAGTCTTCACTTCATTCACTGTCTCATGCAGAAAGACCTTCTATTTTCCACTTTATTTATCCTTTCAGTTGATAATTGATAACAACCAACTCTGACCACTACTGATCACATCAGTGCCCCAATAAGGTTCATCCATTCCAGACTCCTCAACCAACTCAGTATCATCTGCATCTCTCTGTGTCAAAAATGTCACCATCTATTGTACCATCTCTTCCAGAAAGACCATTTGTTTCTTAATCTCAACAAACTCTTCAGACATATCATTCTCCTTCTCCTTCAAACTAGACTTAATAGGAATAGGTTCATCAACCTTGTGCTCCTAAGGTTTGTCATAAGGACAACACTTGATAACTCCACATCCCTTAACCTCTATCTCCTATAGAGGTATCAGCTTATGTTGAGCCCTTCATGCCTTACCACATAGGTATTAGCATGACCATCAAACAAAAAATTCATGTCAAACTGCCAGGGTCTATCAAGCAATAGATGACAAGCATCCATAGGCAATACATCACACAATATCTCATCATTCTAAAACTTAACCAAGCATTGTTCTTCAACTCTAACCTTAGAAACATCTTGTATCCAACTAATTTGATAAGGATTAGGATGATTCCTTCTTTCCAAATTCAATTTGATAACCATTTCATCTGAAACAAACTTCTCCGAACTGCCACCATCAACTATGACATAACATACCTTATCCTTGCACTTACATCTGGTTCTAAACAAATTTATTTTTTGCACCCGTTCATGAACACATGTAGCTAATCTCCTAGTGATAAGTGTCTCACCTTTGTCTGCAACATTCACAATATCTTCTTCAATAGTTAGTGCAACCCTTTTTCTGAGGACACTGCCAACTTCTATGACCAGCTTCACCATAGTTATAACAAGTTTCAGTGAACTCATTCTTCCACATTCCTCTTTGTCCAGCATTCTTAGTAACTTGACCACTACTAGATCCCACATCAGTCTTAGGATTCTATGTCATATTACTCTTAGCAACTGTCTCACCAATTTTACCACCTTGGTTCCTACTTAGTGATATTTTCCTTTCCTCTTCTACCTCATTCCAACTAAACTTCTTTCCGCTAGATATTTGCATGACCCTTTAACTTAGTCTTTGCAAATCTAACCCTATCAGGATCTTCTATTTCTTCATACTCAAAGTTTTCATCAATCTCATTGATCCAATCAATCAACTCTTCTGGCCTAAGGCTTCCAGCAAATGCAAAAACTTCAATCTTAGGTCTTTTCCCAATCTTAGACATAGCTTTCAGAATTTGATTCTCCTCGGGATCTCTAGCTTCTTCGACAGCTTCTTCAAAATGATCTTCCTCAGATTCATCATCACTATCCTCTTTCAAGGTAGGCTTCTTCTTTCTCAACTCCTCTTGTAGATCTTGTACTTATTTCTACAAAGCCCTAAAATCATCAATATTGAATTCTCCAGTAGGTTACTCTTCTTCAAAGATCTCACGGTTTCTCCTTGGAGGCATCTTCAAATCAAGATCTAGACACAAACACACAAGATCCACTCGGCTCCAATAGGAACAAACTTTTCTCAAATAGGAACAAACTTCACTCTAATACCACCTAATGTAGTCAAGGCTAGTGGATCTAATTAAGGATTGAACGACCTTGTAGCCAAATCAATATGCAGTGAAAATACACAATAATAACAATAGATCTATAATAAAATAGAAGTCTTTATTCATCAAATCACTGATTACATGCAATATGCTAGACTGTAAGGCCTTCTCGGTTACAGCCAGATACAAAGCAAGTAATAGTCTACAAGATCTTGTAGGATCCAATTCTTCTCCACAACATCAGCATTCAGCTAGCCCAGGTCTGCAATAGGCAGCACATAGTAGGCACCTAGGAAAGATCTAAACTTGTCCTCAAACTTCCAAGAAATCTTCCTATTCCTAAGCTCACAGGCTACTAACCTTCCTCCCAACAATCTCCTACCCTAAAAATCTACCCAAGAAACCTATAAATACTGAGTCCCAGCCACAAGTTGATTGATGAAATAATTAAACCTTACAAACAAATATTAAATGCTAAAACATCACTTGACTCTCACATAGCCTTACAAAATAAATAAACTCTCAAAGATGGCCCCAAACAGTCATCAGATCCACATAGAAGAAAGCAACACACCAAATCTAGGTCCCTACATGTCCAACGGTCAATCCATAAGTCAAGGAGTGCGACACAAATCAACGGAACCAGTTGGCCAAGCCAATCCAACAAAACAATCCAGTCAGTAAGCAAGAACACTGAGCAACAGAGGAATTAATCAAACACTGATCGACCAACCATGCCAAGCATGATCGAGGAACACAGTTATCACCAAGAAGCAGAGAACCAACACCTTCAGTCACTGAGCATTCTTCAGAGACTGAGCACCCCGGTAACCATAGAAACTGAGCAACCAGGCTCCCAAACCGAGCAAGAACTCCACCAAACCAAGATCAAAACTAACAATCTACCTTCAAAGATAAACATATTTTTGGTTGATATAGGATTTCCAAGAATCCTAGGATGCTCCTCAATCAATTCAATAGTAAATTGGCCTACACCTAAGACTACTACAGAGGTAAGGAGCTTCCATGGTTTGGCACAATTCTATAGAAAGTTCATTAGGTAGTTCTATGAGATATATGCACTAGTCCTAGACACCATCAAAGGTGGAATGAAAGCTAAGTTTCAGTGGAATGAGAAAGGAAAAAAGGGTTTTGAAACCTTGAAGAAGAAGATAGCTACACAACCTATCTTGGTACTACCTAGTTTTGAATAACTATTCACTGTTGAATTTGATGCAAACAACATTTCTATAGGAGTAGTCCTAAGTCAAGAAGATAGACCACTGACTTTCCACAGTGAAAAGATAAGTGATGCTAAGAAGAATTACTCCTCATATGGCTTGGAGTTTTATGCATTAGTCCAAGATTTGAGAAAATGGAGGCACTACCTTCTCCCCAGAGAATTTGTGGTATATACAGACAATTGAGATTTGAGCTTCCTAAATTCTCAAGATAAACTTAGCCACAAACACATGAAGTGGGTAGAATATATGAAAGCTTATACCTTTACAATCAAGCATAAGAAAGGATATCAAAACAAATTTTTAGACGCTTTGAATAGAAGGGTTTTGATAGTCCAAGAGGTATAATTAAGAAGTGTTGGTATAGACTGTTTCAAAGAACTTTACCTAGATGATGAAGAATTCTTAACAATATATAAGGTATGTAAGGAGTTTCAAAACCATTTTCATAGTGATTTCTTTGATTATACTCTTCAAGAGGGTTTATTATTTATGGGAGGAAAACTTTGTGTACCTAGAGGTTCAATGAGAGAGAGCCTAATCCAAGAGAAACACAATGGGAGTCTTAGTGGTCATTTTGGGATAAATAAGACTCTAGAATTGGTTCAAAGGTACTACTACTAGCCCAAGATGAATAAGGACATTAAGAGGAATGTAGAAACTTGCATTGTTTGTCAGAAAGTTAAGGGAACCTTATCAAATGTAGGGTTGTATCAAACCATTCCAATTCCTAACAGACCTTAGGAGTGCCTCAGTATGGATTTTGTAGTAGGGTTTCCTAAGAAAAAACAAGGCTATGATAAAATTTATGTCATTGTTGACCGATTTAGTAAAATGACACATTTTGTACCTTTCAAAACTAGTCATGATGCATGCAAAATTGCTAATTTGTTCTTGAAGGAAATCATAAGGATCCATGGATTTCCAATGAACATGGTATCATATAGGAACTCTAGGTTTATGACTCATTTTTGGAAGACCTTGTGGCAAAAGCTTGGCAGTAACCTCTCTTGGTAAGAAACCTTAGGAGCTTGGGCAATCTTCTAAGGTGTCTTACCAAAGAATATGGGCAGACATAGGACCAAGTCATTTCTTAGGCTGAATTTTATTATAATGACACTATAAATAGGACCATGGGTAAAAACCCCTTTGAAGTAGTATATGGTATTCATCCAAGAGGCATTTCTGAGCTCAAAGACTTAGGGGATAAAGAAACTAGAAGTGGATATACAGAGGACTTTTGTCAGTCAAGAAAGTACTCGTGGACAATACTAACAAGATCAAACAAAAGGTTTATGAGAGGAAGAAGGACCTTCAATTCCAAGTAGGGGATCTAGTTATGGTTCATTTGAATAAGGAAAGGTTGTAGAAAGGAGTGCCTAATAAACTCAAAATGAGAAGACTAGGACCTTGTGCAATTTTAGCTAAGTATGGAAAAAATTATTATAAAGTGGATTTGCCTACAGATATAGGACTCTCTGTAGTGTTCAACATTACAGACTTAGTTCCATACAAAGGACCAACTCCAGTAGAAGGTCAAGGAAAATATGATGTTGTAGAAGATGCAAAGAGTTTGAAATTACCAGCCAAACCAAGACCACAAGCTAAGAATATCCTAAACTCTAGGGTAACTAAAAAGACTAAGAATAAGGTGTATATCGAGAATGTCATCCAGTGGCAAGGCATGGAAGAATCAGAGGCTACATGGGTTCCTAAAGAAAATCTTCACAAGATGGGCATTGATCCAACATTGGTCTCTTTAGTTGGGACTTAAATTCTTTTGTTTAGGGGAGAATGGTGCAAGAGAACCTAAGGTATCAGTCAAGTACCTTACCCAATTTTGGCTTGTACTGACTCTATCCAAGTTAGTGAGTTAATAAGAACTCCTATAGAATCTATGTGGTGGTTTTTTTGGTAGGTTAGTTGAGTTTTAGTCTTGGAAGGTTAAGTCTAAATTAGTCTTAGGATGCACCTAGTTGTTTGTGGAACATAGATAGGTGATGTTGCTCAAAACTACAGCATACAACAAAATAAACACAAATAGGAAAAGATTGCATCTTTAGGGGTCCAATTAATACTACCTTTCAAGTATTTATTAATTTATATTTCATTATTGCATTCATTATCAGATTTCATTATTGTACTCTAAGTATTGATCACATTTCAAATTTCAAAATTCATAACTAATCATTACATTGTGCATTCAAACTGAATGTAGTATACAAGTGTCTTTTCATATTTCATATTTCATGTCAATCAAAGAGTACATTTGTAGAAAGAAAGCATGATAGAAGTATGGAGTAGGGGTCCCATGCATTGCCTCTTTGTTTGTTTGTTTTTGGTTGTCTATCAGGTCCTAGGTCCTAGGTCCTCAGGTCCAAGTCTTCATCTGCATTAGGGTTTTTAGGGTTTTCACCTACGTGAGAGAGAGAAAATGGTGTTAGATCCTATTGGATCTAAGAAATGCATGAAACACAAACAACATATAGTGACAATCAATTCTTTCAATGCTACATATCTATCTAGTAAATTCAATGCAATAAGGAAATGTGCATCCACACTAACTAAAAGGTAGTATTAAAAGGACTTGTTTTTTAAATATGAAACCTCTTACTATTAATGGTCATTATGATGTATGTTTTCCTTTTATAACCAGATATATGAATTAAAGGGACTTAGTGTTTCCATCTAAGAAACCTTTTTCCGAAGTTGTAGGACCTTGGTAGATTAGTGAACATAATGATCTGAATGTTGATTCACAAGTGTCATTTTTGGCCTTTTCATAAACTGAATTATTTATTATGTTCACTAATCTAACAAGTTTATAATGTTGTTGTTTGAAGATCTTAACAGAACATTTTGCAGTGTTTCAAGCTGACTAGTTTTCACATTATAGTCATAGAAGAAAAGATGCTACAACAAAATGCTAAAAGTGTTTCACAAATAGTAATGATTCAAATGTCAAGTTACAATTACATAATCACTGGTATTGCATATCTTTTCTGAATTCAAGGTACAAATTCAATAAGATCATTGTTGTTGTTGGTAGAAAAAGAAAAATGCTACAAAATTGAGCTTTAGAGTTATAAAAATGTTTTCAGTTTGTATTTAGTGGATGTCACGAGCCCCTGCTTGAACTTCATTGAATTACATTCTAATTTTTTTGGATGTCATGAGCCCATGCTCAAACTCCTAGATAGTAAACAAACATTTTTCATCTTTTTGTATTTCTTATTAAAGTTCAGATTCAGCATCAAAAAAGAGAATTGTGTTCAAGCCTGGTAATATGTACCAGTAAGTTTTAAGATGCTCTCTATTTTCAGTATTGAATTCAATTCAAAGTAACTATGCTTATTCATGAGTGGTATTGAAGAAAATAAAATGACTGTTGCATTACAAAAAAAGTGATTGTACCAGTATTAATGTGATTTTTGAAGACTTGGATTCATCTATGGAGATAATACAGTAATGGTGACTGTGTCAACAAAGGAGAAAATAGTAGTGGCTATGTTAATAAAATCCATTGAGGTAGCAAAATAAAGTGACTGGTGAGATAATACAACAATGGTGACTGTGCAATGGAAAAGAATATTTGCAATAAGCATGGTGGTTTGGGTTCAAAAGTGAACAAATGTATGCAAAATAGTCAAACTGAGCAGTTTAGTAAGTATCTACAGCTGAACTATGGAGATAACAAATTTAACAAAGAACAAGCTATAGGAGCACATATTCAAATAGTGAAGCATCAATCTTGGTTTTTTATCATTTGATCTATTTTGAAAGCAAAATATAATGACTGGTATGAAATGATAACTGAATATTGCAACAGTGAGTACGAAAGTTCAAACAGTAAGAGAGTTTTTTCTTTTTTGTACTATGAAGTTCATTTATTCTTAGCTGAGCCATGAAGGTTTTATCAGTAGAGTTTCAGCAATAAAGAATGATTAGCAAAGTAACTAATGTAAATGATAGTGCACAAGTTTCATGTATGGGTTGAGTGGGTTCTCATTTTGTGCCATCAAAACATCATTTTTATGAGCTTCAAGGAAGAATGAAGAAAAAGATACAAAAGAATGTTTTGAGCTATAGATAGAAGTGCAAGACAAAATGATCAAATTTAGTAGCAAAATACAAAATGGGTGAAGGGTTTTGAATGACTTATCTTCATGTTTCCCCGTATTTTATGTAATAAAGTCTATACTCGACATCAATTTTTCAGTCAGCTCAACAGAGTTCAAAGCTATGACTAAAAGATGTCATAGCTATGTTGAGTTGATATTTTTCTCATCCTTCAGTCATAGCTTAGGCTATGCCAAGCTCACTGAAGAGAACCCACAATTCATGGAACTGTCAAGATACAAACGACTGACATCAAAATGTGGAAAATGAATAAAACCCATATGTTATGATGAAGTCAACACCAAAGGTTGAAGCTTACCAGTCAAGCCAAGAGAAGTCATAGTGAGTTCAAGCTCGAATATCTACAGCCAACACCGAGATGCTAGACATTCAAGCCATGACAGGAAGGAACTCAAGCTCAAGGATGAGTTACGACCAAGCTGTAACTTTATGTTTCACTGATGCTCACAGCCTGTGAATTACCTATTCACAGCTTCAAGCTAAGAAGGGAGTTCATGATGAAGGCTGGGATGTTAACCAATCTAGTCATAGCTGAAGAGAACCTGAGCTCGAAGTTGAGTTATAGCTAGACTATGACTTTGTGATTCAAACAAGACTCACAGCCCATGAGCTATTTATTCAAGCAACAAGCCAAAAAGGGAGCCAAAAATCAAGCATTAGTCATAGCCCCATAATCATAGATAGACTCAAAGCATCAGTCACATTACAAATGAGAAACACATAATCACTTACCAGTTGAAGGCCGTGAGTTGCTCAAAAAAAGACCAAGTTCATAGCTGAAGGAAATAAAGAGAAAGCCCAGTTATGACTACATTCACGCAAGGCTCAAAGATGAAACTGCAGCCAAGTAAGGGTCAAATAAAATGAATCTCTAGATTACAATAAGAGCCCGAACTTCCATGAAACTAAACTCTTAGTCTAGATCTGATACCAGGGAGAAAAAAATCATTGAAATTAAGAACTCCATGACAGTCAAACCGAGCAAGATTGAAAATTTTGCCAGTGTTTCCTTGCAATTAGGGTTTCATTTCTTCATGTTTCTTCTCAAGGAAGCTGAATGATAATGTTGAGTTTGAGATTGACAGATGGTTTTGAAATTTTGGAGTCCACACAACAAATACATTGAATTCCATTAATGCAAATGTCCAATCCTATAGACCTTGAAGTTGTCAACAGTGTCACCTCACTACTCTTAGTTTCACATAGTATGCAAGTGGGTGGAGTGGTCATGTCGACCCTCTTCCACTTAGCATTTTTAGACTTAGGAATTAATTTTTTAAGTTTAAGGTAGTGTAGGTTTTGATTTTTGAATTTTATTCAAAATTTGGAAAAATAAATATTGGTGAAATATTGTAAAAGGATTTTTTATCCTTATTAAAACCAATATTTAGGGCACTAGTCATGGTGATAGGCTAAGATTGTGGCACAATTTTTGGCCAAATTAGGGAAGATAAAGGAGGCTTGCATTTTCAAATTTGAGGCTTTAGGCTTGTATAAAACTAGTTTTCTTTATCAATTTAGGGGGTTGCAAGTTTTGGAGAGAGGGCTAAAAGTGAACTTATTGTTCCTTGATGCTTTTGAGATCATTTTTGTAACCACTTTGTCAGATTTTGAGGAGAATAAAGCATATGATTCATTGGCCCATATATTTTGAGTTTTGATTTTTCAAAATCCTAATTTCATCTTTCTTTGCAAGTGTCTATTCTATTGTTATCCAAGAGAAGTGAATGAATCAATATTCCTTCTCAAGGTGAGCAATAATTTGAACCTTGTATGCAAAATGTATGTTTGTTGACTAGTTAAGCTATTTGTGGTTCAACCCTAGTAGTGAGATCTTTTAGCCTATATGTTGAATAGAGATTTAAAGTGTCAAACCTTTGATATATGAGTTGGAATTGTAGTCTTACTTCTCAAGAATAATTTGATTCCATTTTTGGTGTATCACCCCTATTTACTTTCAGTTTTAAAGTTTCCTTCTTCCCTTTTCCTATCAAGTTTCAATCAAGAGGTGATATCCCATATCAAATAGGAACCAACATAGAATCCAAAGACTCCTCCTTAATTAGAGTCCACCCACAACTTGAGGAGGTTTCCATTGTTAGGATAGAAATACTGTGTAGCCCTAATGCCTGAGTTGGGGTGGTAATTCTAAACCTAAACATGTGAAATAGAGTCTAAGGTGTTAAAAGACTCCAAAATGTGTGGAGTAAGATAAATTCATCCTAATTTGGTTTTAGAATTGTTTTTAATTCATTCTAGATAGAATGGAATACTATGAATAGCAAGAATATCACAAAATTGTCAAAAAGTTGTCATGACAACTTTTGCAACTTTACAAAGTTGGAGGACAAATTTTGTCTTAAGAAGACCTAGAGATGGAATTAGGTCATATCAATACCTCAACATCCTACACATATGAAAAAATTCTATTTTACCTCCTAAAGCTCAAATCCTGAGGTTGGATGAACTGTGAATCATTTTGGCATAGTACTCAATTACATCCTCAAATAGATAAGCCACAATCTTACTCTTTTGTTGCATCAATTGAATCTAATGGATTAGTCTTACATTTTTGTTGTGTAATTTTGATAGTATAGGTGGTTTTATTCATTTTTTTTATATATTTTTGGGTTTGTAATTATTTTTGTTAGTTCTGCTTTAATTTCTTTGCTCTAGCCAATTCATTGGCCTATACATAGTTAGCAAGGTAAAAATGACTCCCGCATAAAATCCCATCATGGGTTCATCACGGCCTTTTGGGACATAGAATTGGAGTCTATGTATAGTGTAAATATCCAAGGAGGAGGAAATAATATGTGGTTTGATAAATTTAAGACCTTTCCCTAGGCGAGATTTGTTAATGCTCGGCTAGGAACAAGGAGTTTGTTTTTAAATTTACTTGCAGGGGTGGGTTGAAATTGTGAAGCCAAGAAGTTGGAGAAGTATATTGGAATTATAAAGAGTCCTAGTGAAGAGATAGAGCCTTGGTCAATCCATTTGGAAATATCTTTCATCCATTGAACAGTGGAATCCAAAGAAGCCCTTAAAACCCTCACTGAGTGAAAAGGGTACTGTATGGATGCAAGGTGGTCCAAGACCCACAAAATATCTTAGGGTTTCATAAATTTTTGAAGAAGCTAGGATCAGTTTGGGAAGTCCTTAAGGATAAATTAGTACGAAAGTGATGTAGGGGCATTCTAGGGTACTCAATGAATCTGCATGGAGGTGTGTTATTTTGGTTCTATGGTACTCGGTTGCATCTTTAACTGATGATATCGATTATTCAAGGATGCTTGGTTGCTGAAGGAACTCAGTGGAACTTCTTGTGCTTGGTGGAACTTGCATTGGTGATGCCTATGTTGCTCGGTGTTTCTTGGCTTGGTCATTTGTTTCACTAGTGCTCGGTTGTTTCTCTGGTGCTCGGTAGTTATGGTTTACCGACTTGGGTTCTTGGTGATTTGGTTGGCTGACTTGATGCATTTATTGTTGGTATCCTTTGTTGTATTCTCCTATGTAGATCTAGAGGCTGACATGGAGAATTAAATAATTGTAAGGTTGTTTGAGAGCTGACTTGTATTGCATTTAATATTTGTTTGTAATAGAAGCTAACTTGGCTTAGGAGTTAATTATGTCATCCAATCGACTTGTGGCTAAGGATTAGTATTTAAAGAGTGTTTGGGTAGTTGTTTAGGTAGATTTTGGGAGGACATGATTAGATTGGGAAGATAGAAGTTAAATCTGGATCCTGTGAGATCTTGAAGATCATATTGATTACTGATAGTTTGTAGTAGCAGAGCTAGTGGTTGTTTTCTTGGAGACAAGGAGATTGCTTCAAGGCTTGCAAGCTCAAGTTCATATCTACCTTAAGGTTTCCATCAGTTTTTGATTTGTTTTAGAACTAGACTAGCTAGAGTTGGCTTGGATCTTGTTGATCTTACAGAATTGTTTCGGATTGTAATTTTCCCTAACTCGGAAGGCCTTACAACCGGGCATGTTAATTAAAATTTAGTTGAAACAATTATTGTGTTGTGTTATTCCACATTATGGTGTTTGGTTTCTTGTGAGGACTGTCCTTAATTGGATCCTCCTTGCCTGCTTGTGAGGACTGTCCTTAATTGGATCCTCCTTGCCTGCCCAGTGTCAGGTGGTATCAGAGCTTGAAGATCTTGAGTGTGTAAACTAGTTGAGGCTGTTTGCACCAGGACCTTATTGGTGACTTATTTCTTGGGATTTTCAAAAATATTGAAGGATGCCTCTGAGAAGATTGGACCCTAGAGAAATTTTAGATCTCTGTGATGTTGTGGAATCAAAGATTATAGAGAAGGTGAAATCTGATTTTAGATCAGAGATGGAGCTGATGAAAAATGACATGATCGCTAAGATCATGAGATTAGTTGTTGGTGTACCTCTAAATGTTGGTACTGAGGATGGTTATGAGGAAGATGATGAAGACTTTGAAGCTGCTACATCTAGTGGAGATGACCGGAGAGATAGATCTCGTGAAGACAGTGTTGGAGTTGATGAAAAATAACCCATAGCTCCCAAGAACACCTACACACAAACACCTATCACATAAAGAGAGAGAAGCAAATAGCTATAGAGGCCTGAACATATGGATCCATGAGAGAGGAGAAATCCTTGATGTGCAAAAACAAAAGTTGCAATAATAATGAAATGTCAAAAAATGTTACAAAGTGTTATGAGATCAATCCTTATAAAAGGAGATCAGAAAACCTAAAAAGGTAAAACCCTAGGTTGCATAATAATTAATTATTATATGCCTAAAGTTTAGCTTAAGTAGAAAGAGGTAATAAGTGACTTAATAATTAAATCAATATGATTCAATTAATAAGCAAACACTTTATTACTCTAACACCCCCCCTTAAGATAAACTTTGGGAGAGGCTAAAAACCTAGAAAGAACTACTAAAATAAAATGGGTCCTGGCAATAAAAGGCCTGATCAGGTACCCAAGTACAAAAAAGAGTCTCTACAAAGCGGAGAAATAGAGAAAACCACATGGGAAAATCTCTACTCCAAAAAGAGACAAAGACTAGTCTGAAGGACTGAAGAAGCCTCCAAAACTGGGAATGTTCCAAAAAATAGGAACAAGGATGAACATGTACAACATCACTGAAGCATGAAACTACAAACTCTATCAAGAAGAAACTGATGATCTGAAGATCCTCCATAGAAATATGACCAGGTAGAGAAGATTTTAATCTACATGATTGCTCTCAAATAACACTACTTGAATCAGGAGGCAAACAAAGGCAAGCACCTGAACTCAAAGATACAGATGGCATAAACACCAAAAGCCTGAAGAGTTGATCAATCAAAGCTGGAAGAGTGCATCCAAAACATAGGAAAGAAAAGAGTGTCCATATGGTAAATGGTCCATCGCACCAAAATGCATAGGTACCCAGCCACTACAACTGCCTAGTACATAGGATCAAATACTGAATACATAGCTCACACTATCAACCTAAGGAAGTAGTAGAACCAACAATAGAAACCCCCCCATACTGCTGACAAGGGAGTAATGATAGGTACACTGAAAAGATCATCCAATATGAACTACATGATGAAGAAGAATCTGAAACATCGAATGTGCAGAGAGAGTACAAACACATATAGAGATACCTGAGGCTAATGTCATTGGAGGAATGCTCACATGACAAAAGAAGATGGAAAACAAAGGAAAACATCAAACCCCCTTGACACTTTATAATTGAGTGCGAGTACAAAGAGCACGAACATGTGCAAGATCCCATCATACAATAGAGTGGCACTTTATCTCAGTGCATGTGCATAAAAGAATGCTACAAAAATGAAGTATACACTACTCAAAGAAGAGTGAAGTTGCTGAAACAAAAGAACCTAAGATGGGCCATCCCTCAAAGGGAAGAGATCCCAGGACTTGTAACAACCAAGATATCCACCAGACTACAAAAATGCAAGAATCTAAATAAAATGAAACTGGATTAGAATTTGGAAAAAATGACTCATAGCACTGAAAATATCTCAGAACAAGCTTTCCAGTGATATATCATTTTCTGAAAATGGAGTCTGGATGCGCAAGATAGAGCTCCCAGAGTGCAGAGCTGAAGATCTAGATTTGATAGAGAAAAAGACCATCAAAGAAGTAAAACCAAAAAATATAACCTCCAAATCTAGAAATATCTTAGAATCAACTTTTCGTTGGTATATCACTTGAAGAAAATAGAGCCCATATGAGAAAGATAGAAGCCGATAACCAACAGGTAGTACCAGAGGGAAGGCAAAACATAAGCCCTGAATTTGAATGACTGGTGCAAAAATTAGAGGAAAAAAAATCCAAAATCTAAAATTCTAAAAAGATGCATCTCTGAACCAACTTTCCAATGGTATCTTGTTTTCCAAAAAATGATACTGTATGCCCTAGATACACCCAAAATAGTGTAGGAGGACTGAGATGCAAGGGCACTAAGTAACCTCTACCTTTAACTACAATAAATACAACATAAATGGAAAAATTAGGTAACCACTCTAGTAAAAACATGTCCACCTCAAAAATACCTTTCTCTCGATATCTTGTTCACCCAATTTCAATCCCAGATGCATGAGTTATGCCCAAAAAACCACCTGCCTGCCGGAAACTGAGGTCTGAATAGCCTCAAAAATCATGCAAGAGGCAAAAAAAAAATTTCATGGTAGTTAGGGTAACCACTAGTAGTTAGCTTAATCACTGGTCATGTCATTGGTTACCACTAGCAGTGATCATGGTGGTTACCACCGGCCATCGGTGGTAACACCGGCGGTGACCACGGGCCGTCGGCAGTTCCCTCTGGCAATGCTGCCTGCAGTGGCACCCAGGTGGCTGTGCGGTGGCGCTCGGGTGGCCACCCAGTGGCACTACCAAAAAAATTTATTTTTTAAATTTGAAATCATCATATGATGCTACTTTGGAGTGCGTGCCAGACCGTACAAACACCTACATGCAAACACCTATCACAGAAAGAGAGAGAAGCAAATAGCTATGGAGGCCTAAACGTATGGATCCATGAGAGAGGAGAAATCCTTGATGTGAAAAAACAAAAGTTGCAATCAATAATGAAATGTCAGAAAAGGTTACAAAGTGTTATGAGATCAATCCTTATAAAAGGAGATCAGAAAACCTAAAAAGGTAAAACCCTAGGTTGCATAATAATTAATTAATTATTATATGCCTAAAGTTTAGCTTAAGTAGAAAGAGGTAATAAGTGACTTAATAATTAAATCAATATGATTCAATTAATAAGCAAACACTTTATTACTCTAATAGATAGAACTGGTCGATTGCATAGATCTGGAGCTCGGTTAAGTAATAGTTACCAAATGGAAGTTTCTACATTCTCTGGTACTTTGTAACCTGAGAATCTAATTGATTGGATTGGTGAATTAGAAGATTTCTTTGAGCTTGAAGAAATTGAAGATCCTCTTCAAGTGAGATTGGCACAGACTGAGTTGAAAGGACATGCTGCTCTTTGGTGTAAAGAATTACAAAGAGATAGAGAAGATGAAGGTGAAATGAAGATCAATTGGTGGAGGTTGATGGTGATTAAATTGAAAGCTAAGTTCATACATGCTGACTATGAGCTTGACTTGTTTAAGAAGTTGCAAAATCTGAAGCAGAAATATTTGACTATTAAAGATTATACCGAGGAGTTCTAAAAACTTACTATTCGGTCTGGACACAGAGAAATTGGTAACGAAAAGGTAGCTCGGTATGTGAATGGTTTGAGATTTAATATTCAAGGTGAGTTTGGTAAGCTGAAGATTGATTCTCTTGAAGATGCTTATCAGTATGCTCTAAAGGCAGAAGATAAGTTGAAAAGGAGACAACATAGTAATCCCTGAGGGAAGGAAAAGATTGATCACTTGGTGAAGGATAAACCAACTGCGGAAGATGAACAAAAACCCGTGGAATTGAAGAAGAAGACAGGTTGAGTTATCTTTAAGGGTACTTGTTATAACTATGGTGAAGAAAGACACTGTTATTTTGAATGTACACAGAAGAATCTAGGTGATTGATGGACTGCTGTGGTAAATGAGAACATTCAGAATGAACCTGAATCTGAGAACTTGCTAGTTCAATGAATATTGTTTGGTGCAAAGGAGGAACCTCGTCAGAGGAGTAACTTGTCTAGGACTCAGTGCAAGTCTAGAGGTAAACTTTGTGATGTAATTGTTGATAGTGGTAGTACTGATAACCTTGTTGCTGAGGACATGGTTCAAAAAATTGGTTTAAATAGAATGAAGCATCCTTGTCCTTATAGGATTAGCTGGTTACAAAATGATCATGCTTTGGAAGTGAGAGAATAGTGCTTTGTTGATGTTTAGATTGGCCAGTATAAGGATCTTGTGTTATGTGATATTGTGGAAATGAATAGTTGTGATATATTTCTTGGTAGACCTCGGAAATATGATTGCATGGATATGTATGATTGTGTGAAGAATGTGTTTATTGTAGAGAAGGATGACAGGAATTTTTCCCTAATGCCTTTGCTAGATACAACACTCGGTAGGAGGAGCCTGAGTATTGGTAGCCAAGTTGAGTTGGCAGATCCTGAAGGTATGGATGATCAATATGGAGAACAAGCCTATGTGTTATCAAGGAAAGACTTGAAAAGACAGAGGAAACTGAATTGGAAGAGTATGCAAGCTGAAAAGTTGGAGGACATATATGTGAAGAACCAATTCGGGGTTTATGTGCTGAATATCAGAAGATTTTCTTCAAGCATATGAACATCTTTTTGAACCTGGGGTGTCTGACATAGGGGCATTCTAGGGTACTCAATTGCAGCTTTAACCGACGATCTCAATTATTGAAGGAATCTCGGTTGCTGAAGGAACTCGGTGGAACTTCTTGTGCTCGATGGAACTCACACTCAGTGATGCCTATGTTTCTCAGTGTTGCTTGGCTTGGTTGATTGTTTTACTAGTGCTTGGTTGTTTCTCTAGCACTCGGTAGTTCTAGTTTACCGATTGGGGTTCTTGGTGATTTGGTTGGCTGACTTGGTGCATTTATTTGGTATCTTTTGTTGTATTCTCCTATGTAGATCTAGAGGTCGACATGGAGAATTAAATAATTTTAAGGCTATTTGAGAGCTGACTTGTATTACATTTAATATTTGTTTGTAATAGAAGCTAACTTGGCTTAGGAGTTAATTATGTCATCCAACTAACTTGTGGCTGAGGATTAGTATTTAAAGAGTGTTTGGGTAGTTGTTTAGGTAGATTTTGGGAGGACATGATCAGATTGGGAAGATAGAGGTTAGATCTAGATCCTACAAGATCTTGAAGATCAGATTGATTTCTAATAGTTTGTAGTAGCAGAGCTAGTGGTTGTTTGCTTGGAGACAAGGAGATTTATTAGAGGCTTGTGAGATCAAGTTTAGATCTATTACAAGTAGTGGTTTTCATTGCACCAAAAGATCAACCTATTAATGTCTGATACAACCACTAGACTTATAGAAGACACGGGAGGCGGTTAAGCCATGTCACAAATCTTGAGGGGAGCACTGACTATTTTGCCAACAATCTCCACCTTAGCATTACCCAAGGGGATTTGAACCTGTGACCAAGCTCTGATACCACTTATTATAATTAATGGTTGTCATTGCACCAAAAGATCGACCTATTAATGCCCGATACAACCACTAGACTTATAGAAGACACAGGATGCAGTTAAGCCATGTCACGAATCCTGAGGGGAGCACTAACTATTTTGCCAACAAGATCTACCTTAGGGTTTCCATCAGTTGCTGATTTGTTTCAAAACTAGACTGGCTAGAGTTTTCTTGGATCTTGTTGATCTTACAGAACTATTTCTGATTGTAATTGGCCCTAACCCGGAAGGCCTTACAATTAGGCATGTTAATGAAAATTCAATTAAAACAATTATTGTGTTGTGTTATTCCGCATTGTGGTGTTTTTTTTCTTGTGAGGACTATCCTTAATTGGATCCTCCTTGCCTGCCCGATGTCAAAAAGCCTAAAATCTTGTAGTAAGAGGCCTAATTGGAGCTCTAGGCTACTAGGTCTAAAATTGCCTAGTTTCGTGAAATCGATAAAGATGTGGTAAAAATGATTCAAGAACTTGGAAAGAAAGTGGATTTGAACACCTCCACACCCCTGCAAGACTCAATACTTGCATAGGAGATAGAAAACACTTTGAATGGTGAAGAGAGCTTGAAGGAAAAATGGAAGTGTTGAACCTTGATAGGTCACCTAGAAGGAAAGGAAAATTTTCTCTAATGGAGGACATTGGGAGAAGTCCTAGGAGACAAGGGAAAGCCATGTGAGACTCTGATAAGGATATTATGGATCTTATTGGGTTAGGAACCTAGGTTGGTCCTAACAAAGTAGTGAGAAAATTAGGTTGATTCTATCACACTTTTTGAGTAGTTGGCAGTGGGTTTTATTTAATATATAATGTCCTCATGTTTTATGTAAACATATATTAATTTAATAATGTCTTGCATGTATTATTTAAATATATATCAATTAGGAAACTATTATTGTGCTTAATCAATACATTACCATAGCCTAATAAACAAATTAAGATACATAACAAACACATTATAAGAGCTTCATCAACGCACTAGCAGGAAATCCTATTAGAGATTTTCTTTTGTCATTTCACATAATAAATAGAAATGTACTATACCATCTATGAATACATCAATGTTGTCAAAAAAATCTATATACTCATGTCCTCATGTACAAATACATCATATATGAACAATACAACCATGCATCATGTGTAAATATATCAATGGTATCAAAAGAATACTAGATGTATACAACTAATACATTTGGTTCTTATATTCCATAATGTATAGCTCCAACCATTGGTACTCTCAAAGTCACCTACATTTGGATAGTGTACAAAATATAAATATTAGAGAAATAATACTAACTAAATGTAGAAATAAAAAATAAAAGTAAGATAAACTCCAAAGCACGATAGTGGAATATTGTATTTCCATCATATTCATAATCCCTGCATTCCCATGCCATGAGAAGACTAAGTTTATTGACAAAAAATGTTAAAGTACCAAAACATAATGAGCATAATGAACCAAAAAACATGATGAACCTAAGAATATTCAAACTTTTCTTCATTTGGTATGAGCTATTTAAGTGTTCCTAAATGTTGTATGTCCATAATGTATTTGTAACCAAATGCATTTTCAATCCATGAGAAGGCTCATTTTATTGAGAAAAAAAAAAGAAAAGTGTTATTAATGTAATGAATGTAAGCATAATGAACATAATAAACCTTACAGTCATTTTGTATAACCTAGTTAAGTGTGTCTAAAGGGTCATCTCTCTGCTTAAGGGTATCCAATATTTCTTCATGATCAACATTACTAATAGTCCAAAGTTCTTTTTTCTTTGGTCTTCATTGATGCTTCAACAACTTAATATTTTCTACTATAATAAGGTGTAAACACATGATAATGGTTTTGTGCTTCTCACAGTATTTAAATATAGGTATGTCATTCTTTCTAATCATGTATGTTTGCAACTATGTTCTTGCAACAACAACTTAACCAGTAGGATATGAACCCATCATTATCTATCATCATTTGTGCAAGCTTCTACATTCCTTGTACATAATGTGCCAACTAGTAATTTGATCTCTCATTATTCCCCCATGGTACAACCAATACAAAAACATGTCATGGATGTACATAATTTGAAATATTGTTGTACTCAACTAAAACTTCCATGTTATCATTTCTTAGGGATATTTTTTGAGATAAAGGAGTTAGATATGATGAAACCAATGCATCCACCCACTCACTTGACTCACATTGATCCCAATCACACTAAAAATAGATGGGACAAAAATAAACCAACTCCCATGTCTAAATGGTCCATGTACTTGCATCTAACCTTAAAAATCAATGCATCTTTAAAGAATCTCTAACTGTATGACAATCTAATCTATCTCCTATCGTGCCCTCCTCAACCAACCAAAAGAATTTGTGCACTACTAAAGTAAGAGTCCCTCCCTATGACAATGTTGAACTACAAAAATCAACAATATAATGAGAATCATGAAGTTTATATCCTAAAATCCTCAATTTATCCTTAACTAGAGCTCTCTTCATAGATGCACATTCTCCATCATGTTCCCCGTTCCCATATCCAACTTAAAAAAACTCAAAATATGAGGTACACTCCTCTTTTCATGCATTCTACTCAACCAATAAAACATAAGAGCATTCTTTAATTTACCTATGTAGTTATCTAACCAAATGAGATGCCCATCCATTGAAATATTTGTTTCCCACAAAAAATATAAAAAAAATCTCACAACAATGTTGCACATACTCGAAAGAGTGAGATCTATCATTAATCATATAAAAGTGGTGCTCTTTAATTATCTTCCTATCCTATTTGTACTATCAGGGGAATGCCTCTATGTTATGTGGACAAAAATAGAAATCCAAATAGAATTATAATACTATTCTTGAAACTCATTCTTTGGTTGCAATGTTTAGTTTTATGTGATGGGAAAGAATCCTTACACATCCAGAATTGGCGATCCAACCACTAATACCTATGACTATGCCTTGCATACTTGTAGAAAATATTTTCCTTGAAATCTAAAATAAAATCAGCAACACTACATTCTTTCATAACCAACTCACATCTCGAACCTTCACCTCCACTCTTCAAAGTATATTTGACCATTTCATATATCTTTTTTTAAATAATTTTCTTACCAAATTAATGTTCACTTCCCTAGCCACCACATTGTGAGAACTTATCATTTAAACAATCATTTATATAGAAGAAAAAATCATCATCTCTAGGACATAAAAATGTATCTAGCAAGTCTCTTGATGATTTTGGAAGATGACTTACACCAAAATCCTGTAACATTTCATTAGTATGGTGCATTTGAAAAATCCACATGATATTTGAAACAAGAAGTATTTATAATCTTAAGAGGTACATAATAAAATGGATTTAAGGATTAAAATTCCCTTTGTGATATTGGCAATCTTTAATGTGTCTCACAATTTTTTTTGAACAACATTGTTTACCCTGTAAATAATGTTTAGGATGTGGTGTGTGGTCTTGATTTCCAATTCTTAACTTCAAGACATCCTTAACATTTTGTGACACTCTTGAGTTTGATGGCCAAAATAATCAAATTTCATCCTTCACATTATTGGTTAGCTTCTTATCAAAATGTGGAAGCCTCCCACCATAAGGCCATGTATCATTTTGAAGAGGATCCTCAAGTCTTACTCATCTTTCAAGTGATCTATCCAAAGTTTTTTTATTTATGTTGAAATCAAGATAAGCTTGTCACATAAAGAAATCATTTCTCAAATCCTGACTTACTATGGAGGTTATAATAACTCTCTAAGTGGCTCTCTTATCTTTTTCCTTACTATTCTTCCCAAACTAATTGAGAGCACTAAAAAGATTTTCACAATAATAACATTTGTCTCCATTTTCTTGTTCTCACAAATCTTCAATTTATTTAGTAGAGGTTTCATCTTTTATATCTTTAGCAATTGAAAAAAAAAGTTGTCATTTCTTAGTCAATATCTTCATTCCTAAAAAATCATCAAAAACTTTGGAATCGCACAACCAAATGGTTCATTTTGATCTCTTTCCCCCAAGATTTCTCACAATGTTCTCATCAATTTTAAGTAACCATTTTGGTGTTCTTGAAGGTCTTGAATTTGAAGTGTTTTCATTTTTCACAAAAGGGACCTCATTTATCTTGTAATTTGGAGATGTATAACAATCATTTGGTTCATCAACATTATTTTCTATGCTAATCACAAATTAAATATCTTGTGCAACATTTGCACGACCAACCTCTACACTTTCATTCCCAAATTGTATATCTTCAATCCCAATCTCAAAATTTTCATTCTCAATCTCTACATTATCATTTTCAGTATCTATGTTTTCATTCTCATTGTCAAAATTATACTCAATGTTTTTGAATTCACTCTCCTCTTCACTTGAAATAATATTTACGGGTGGACCTTGGGAATCACCTTCACTAATATTTAACATACCTTGTCTCCTCTTCCTATGGTTTTCCCTATCTTATCGTCTATATATTTCAATTTCATCTTTTATAAGATTTCTCTTTTCTTTATGCTTTCAACGATTGATGCTCCACATTATACCATCAATAAGTTGACCAAATATTATTTCCAAATAAGAAATTTGAGAAAAAGATGCTTCAAAAAGTGTTATTATGTCTGTTGCAAAATGAAAACCTATGAAAGTCATAGGAAAAAAGAATGTAGGGTCCATTGGAATCAAAAAAATGACCCACTACCCTAAGTTCTTCAATACATATTAGATATCAAATACATATCCGATAGTAGATACTTATCCGATATCGGACACATATTCGATATTTGATATGTATCCGATATCAGATACCAAGAAGATTAAATATTTTTACCATTGGTGCCAACCCAAATGTTTTCACTATTGGAGCTAACATTTTGGCTATGCGTATCTGACATCAGATACCTTGTCTATGCACTACACATCTAATGATAAATATTGATATTGATGCAGTTCAAGCATGGTGGATCCAATTAAGGACAGTCCAACCTTGCAGCTTCAGAACAACATAGTGGAATAACACAACAAAGATATGTTTCAAAACATATTTTCCATTAACATGCCTAGCTATAAGGCCTTCTGGGTTAGGGCCAATTACAAACAACAAGTAATTCAGCAAGATCAACAAGATCCAATACAACTCCAGCTAGTTCCGTTCTAAAAACTATTAGCAACTGATGGAAACCCTAAGGTAGATCTAAACTTGTGCTCACAAGCCACCAAGCAATCTCCTTGTCTCTAAGTATGCAAACCACTAGCTCTACTATTACAAACTATCAGATAACAATTTGATCTGCAAGATCTCGCAAGATGTTTTCCACAACTTCACTTATCTGCTACCCCCAAATCTACTATCAGAACTTCCAATCTAAATGCATAAAACAACTACCCAAACATCCTATAAATACTAATCATCAACCACAAGTCGGCTAGATGAAACAATTAACTCCTACAAACAAATATTAAATGCAATACAAGTCAGCTCTCTAATAGCCTTACAATTACTAAATTCAACATGTCAGCCTCTAGATCCACATAGGAGAATCTAACAAAAGATACCAACATTAAATGCACCAAGTCGGCCAACCAAACCTCCAAGAACTCTAGTCGGTAAACCAGAACTATCGAGCACCAGAGAAACAACCAAGCACTAGTGAAACAACCGACCAAGCCAAGCAACACCGAGAAAAACAAGCATTACCGAGAAATAGTTGCACCGAGCACAAGAAGTCTCACCGAGTTCCTTCAATGGCCAGCTTCCTTCAATAACTGAGACCATCGGTTAAGGTTGCAACCAAGTAACACCAGCCAAGTAACACATTACCATGCAGTTTCACCGAGGACCCAAGAATACCCCTGCATCAGACACCCTAGGTTTGAAAATATGTTCATATGTGGGAAGAACATCTTCCGGGATTCAGCACATAAACCCCAAATTGGTTCTTTACATACAAGTCCACCTTTTCACTTTGCATACTCTTCCACTTCAGTTTCCTCTATCTCTTCAAATCTTTCCTTATACACAGGTCTGTTCTCCAAACTAATCATTCATTCTCTCAAGATCTACCAAATCAACTTGGCAACCAATACTCAGACTTCTCCTACTGAGTGTTGTATCCAGCAAAGGAATTAGGGAAAAATTCATGTCATCCTTCTCAACAGTAAACACATTCTTCACACAATCATACATAGCTTTGTAATCATATTGCCATGGTCTACCGAGCAACATATGACAACTATTCATCTCCACAATATCACATAACACAAGATCCTTATACTGGCCAATCTGAACATCAATAAAGCATTGTTCTCTTACTTCTAGAGCATGATCATCTTGCAACCAGCCAATCCTATAAGGATGTGGATGTCTCATTCTATTCAAACCAAATTTCTGAAGCATGTCCTCAGCAACAAGGTTATCAGTACTACCACTATCAACAATAATACCACAAATTTTACCTCTAGACTTGCACCAAGTCCTAAACAAGTTAATCCTCTGACAAGGTTCCTCCTTTGTACCAAGCAATATTTGTCGAACCAACAAGTTCTCAGATTTAAGTTCATTCTGGATGTTCTCATTCACCATAGCAGTCTGTCGGTCACTAAGCTTCTTCTGCGTATACTCAAAAGAATGGTGTCCTTCTTCACCATAGTTATAACAAGTAGCCTTAAAGATAACTCTACCTATCTTCTTCTTCAGTTCTACAGGCTTCTATTCATCTTCTACAGTCGGTTTATCCTTCACTGAGTGGTCAATCTTTTCCTTCCCTCGGGGATTGCCATTTTTTTTCCTCTTCAACTTATCTTTTGCCTTTAGAGCATACTGATAAGCATATTCAATAGAATCAATCTTTAGCATACCAATCTCATCCTGAATATTGAATCTCAAACCATTCACATACCGAGCTACCTTTTCCTTACCAAGTTCTCTGTGTCTAGACTGAATAGTAAGTTTGTAGAAGTCCTTGGTATAATCTTCAACAGTCAAATCCATCTATTTTAGATTCTGCAACTTCTTAAACAAGTCAAGCTCATAGTCAGCAGGTGTGAACTTAGCTTTCAACTTAGTCACCATTAGCCTCCATCGAGTGATCTTCATTTCACTTTCATCTTCTCTATCTCTTTGTAATTCTTTCCACCAAAGAGCAGCATGTCCTTTCAATTTTGTCTGTGCCAATCTCACTCGAAGAGGATCTTCAATTTCTTCTAGCTCAAAAAAAATTCAAGTTCACCAATCCAGTCAATCAAATTCTTCGGCTTCAAGGTACCAGAGAAAGTAGAAACTTCCATTCAGTAACTATTACTTAACCAAGCTCCATATCTATGCAACCGAGCAGTTCTATCTTCACCAGATCTATCCCTCTGGTCATCACCACTAGATCTAGTAGCTTAAAAGTCTTCAACAGCTTCCTCATAACCATCTTTAGTACCAACATTTTGAAGTACACCATTAATAGCTCTCATAATCTCAGTGACCATGTCATTCTTCATCAACTCCATCTTTGATCTGAAATCATATTTCACCTTCTTTGTAATCCTAGATTCCATAGTATCACAGAGATCCGCAATCACTCTAGGGTCCAATCTTCTCGGAGGCATCCTTAAAGATAAGAGAAACCCTCTGCAACAAAACCCTACACCAATCACCTTGTGACAACCTCCAAGTTGTATACAAGTCAGATCGCAACCTGCCACCTTGCAAACAACTAGGGAAAGATTCCATAAGTTCAGTGCTACAGATCTGCAACTCAAATCATATGATCTCTTCACCCACAAGATCAACTTCACAAGATCAACCTTGCTAGGTCAACCTTCACTCTACAAGATCAACTCTTCTTTGGTACCACTTGACGCAGGTCAAGGATGGTGGATCCAATTAAGGATAGTCCAACCTTGTAGCTTCAGAACAACATAGCAGAATAACACAACAAATATATGTTTCAAAATATATTTTCCATTAACATGCCTAGCTATAAGGCCTTCTAGGTTAGGGCCAATTACAAACAACAAGTAATTCAGCAAGATCAACAAGATCTAATACAACTCTAGTTTTTTGAGTTTGACTCAAAAAACTACACAGTTAAACCCTGATAGCAATATCACAATTTGACTTGCTGTGGAAAATATCTCCTACTTATCAACTCTAGCTAGTTCAGTTCTGAAAACTATCAGCAACTGATGGAAACCCTAAGGTAGATCTGAACTTGTGCTCGCAAGCCACCAAGCAATCTCCTTATCTCCAAGTATGCAAACCACTAGCTCTGCTATTACAAACTATCAGATAACAATCTGATCTACAAGATCTTGTAGGATGTTTTCCACAATGTCACTTATCTACTACCCTCAGATTTGCTATCAGAACTTCCAATATGAATGCCTAAAACAACTACCCAAACATCTTATAAATACTAATCATCAGCCACAAGTCGGCTAGATGAAACAATTAACTCCTACAAAAAAATATTAAATGCAATACAAGTTGGCTCTCTAATAGCCTTACAATTACTAAATTCAACATGTCGGCATCTAGATCCACATAGGAGAATCCAACGAAAGATACCAACATTAAATGCACCAAGTCATCCAACCAAACCTCCAAGAACTCCAATTGATAAACCAGAACTACCGAGTGCCAGAGAAACAACTGACCAAGCCAAGCAACACCGAGCAACACAGGCATTACGAGCACCAATTCCACTGAGCACAAGAAGTCTCACCGAGTTCCTTCAATGACTAAGCTTCCTTCAATAACCAAGACCATCGGTTAAGGATGCAACTGAATAACACCGGCCAAATAACACACCACCATGCAGTTTCACCGAGGACCTAAGAATGCCCCTGCATCAAATATATATTATATAGTATATTATTATATAGTATATAGTATATATATAATATGATATAGCTATCAATATATATAATCTAATATACATTGGTATATATATTATGTAATATATATATAATGTATTACATGTCTACTAATATATTAGAAATATAATGCAATAGATGTGTAATGAACTTTGTACATAATAGCAAGACACATGTACACACATAGAGGATCCTCTCACCCCCCCTGTGTGTGTGTGTGTTTTTGTGTGTGTCTTTGTCGATATTCCATACATAGTGAATTATATATGTAATGCATTGTATTTCTAATATATTAGTGTAGACACCTAAATCTGATTACATAATTCTGTAATCTTATTTAGTTCTCGTCTTAGACATTGTTAATTAAATATTTAATATTTACTTAATTCATGTCATCCTCCTAGTTAATTAACTTAATTAATTAACTATAATCCAATTAATTATCTAAATGACAACTCATAGTCTAATAATTAATTAAATCCATATTCCTCTATTAATTTAAATAAATACATAACTTTATTTAAATTAATTTCCAAAATACCCCTTTTGATTAAATAACCCCCATTTAATCAATTAGAGCACATGGCTCATAATTTAACCCCTAACCTAACTTATGTCAACCATCTAACTCCTAGTTCCAACTCAACCCAACCCATTCACCCATACTAAGCCCACTTAATTAATTAATTAATTATGATTAATTAAGCGACCCACTTGCATCCTCCTAATTCTCCCACTTGCACCCTAATCAAATCTCAATCCACCCCTAATCCTACCCTAACCATTTGCACAATCTTAATCATTAGGATTAAGGAATTCTAAGCCAACCCAAGTCAACTCTCATGTCACATCAATTCTAATCCCCAACCACATGTATGAGAACTCGCATGGGTCTCTTAAACACTTGCCCCCTCCAAATGAATATTTAATTTCTTTTGCACATCCTCCAACACCTTTCACATTCTCCAAAATCCTTCTCACTTCCGAAAATGGTCACATTCTTCAAGGATTGGCTTTTGGAATTTGGGACAAGATACGCCTTTATGAAATATCTTCTCAACTAATTAATTTTAATCCACCTCTACTCCTACCCTAATCATTTGGAGAATTTTAATCATGAGGATTAAGAAATCTAACCCAAACCACAAGTCAACTCTTGTCACATCCTCCCACTCCCCAACAAAATACATTTATGTCAGTCTTAAATGCTCTTACACTTCTCTTAGACATACCTTACACCTCTTACATATTTTTTCCCTCCAAAGAATATTTTAATTCCTTCTTCCCATTCTACAAAACCCTCCCACTTCCCAAAAAGATCACATTCCTCAATGCTTGACCTTTGGGGATTTGAAACAAGATGTGCCTTTATTGCATATCTTCCCATTCTCCCATGTCCTCTCAAGCTTTCTCCTTCTGACACTTGTTTGAAGAAGCATAATCCATTTTCTCTCATTCAAATACATTTTCACCCTTCTTGCACTTTCAATCTTGATGCTCCATTTTCCCTCTCTTGACTTATAAATTGAACTCTCTACCCTTCACAAATTATCCACCATCCAAGTAAAGTTATTATACCATTTTGAGAGATAATATTATAAAAAATAACCTCATAATACCAAAATATCTACATGCTTTGAAGTTTTGAGAAAAGATCTTGAGCACACATTCATTAGCTTGGACAAATCTACAAAGCAAGGAAGGAGCTTCTCCATTGATTTAGGGAGGTTTTCACTTCTTTAGGCATTATTTGATTGTTTTTCTCTCTTTCTTATTATCTAATCTAGATGTTGTAGTATTTGTTAGTTTGTTGAATGCTTAAAAAAAAATTGTATTCTTTTCATACTCGTTTTATTGCACACATTTTGGCATGCTTTGTGGCACCCACTTCAAGGGTCATTCTCTTTTTCATCGTTTTACTTGCAAACTAATATTTGAGTGTGTTTTGCAAGCCCTTTTTGTTGTTTGTAGGTTGGAAAAGGAATGAATAATTAGTTACGCTTCTGTGAATATATTTGAAACACAAACTTAGAGACTATATTCCTTCTATCTTATTTCTACTTTCTCTCTATTACCCATTTGTGGGAATGTGGTCTATATCAACGAGATAATTGTTTCTAGAAAATACGGTAGTTTTCAATTCCACAAGTCTATGGGATTAACCACCTAGTTTGGAGAGAATGTAGATAAATATTTTTAATTAAAATTAATTCACACTTAACTTTAGTGCTATAAAACTTACATTGTATGTCACCCATCACTTTCACATTTGGATTTTGGGCATAAAAAGAACCAAGGTTAAAAATATTGAATAAAAGAAAATTTCACACTTGGTTTTTTGGGTCTAAAATGAACATTGGTTAAAATTTTAACAACTTAATTAAACATTTCAATTTGCGCACTAAAAATGAACAAGACAAACTCAAACATCTTTTTTTTGGGCTCTAAAAAGAACATATAAATTCTTGAATGCTTAAGGGACAATGAACAAAGAAATAAAAAACACTTCAATTTGGGATTGAAATGAACTCACACAATCTTGAATGTGATGCAGGAGCATCCTGGGTGTAAGAGCAATCTTGCATCACCCAAAAATATTTTTGTTTTCTTTTCAATAAGGGCTATCTTGTGTAGAGCTGCTATTTATGGAAACTTACTATTTTTAGTAAGTTGGTCATATGATCTCGGAATGTTCTGATTTCACAGTTGGAGGTTCATCTCAGTCATTTCAGCCTACCAGTTGAGTTTCATTGCCACATCATCAGTATTGGTGAAGTTATTGAGGTTTTTGGGTACAAAATCTTTCAAGTCAATTTTGAAGGCCTTAGAGGCTTCGGATCGCGATCGACCCCTGGTTGACTGGTGCTAGTGCGTGTCAGGCATTGTAGATCTTGTCATGGCATTTCTGAAAAGTGGTTACAATAGAAAAATGGAGCTACGGTTAGAAAGTTATGGCCTCTGAAAGTTGGGTTACCTAAAATCATATTTTGTATTTCTTTTGAGCCGGCCCTATTGTAAAAATTGTGAAAATAAATAATTGTAAGTTTGGTCGGCCCTAAAAGGCTAAATTTCTGGAACCTTCTCGGGCAGTGGAAATTGCCTATATAAGGAAGGCCTGTAGTGTTGTCTTAGGCAGTTCGGGACAGTTCTGGGTAGTAGATCTGGGTGATAATTCGAGGCTTTATCCTACAGAATATTGTAAGGGAATGCCCATGTGGCTTTGCATATTGTAATTCTGAAAGTTTGTAATTCCACATTTGTGGAGATAATAAGAAGCCAATTTTCTATTCTTGCATATTGTTGTTGTTTCTTTGTTTCTGTTATGTGTTTGTGGTATTAAGGGGAGCACCCTTCATCAAGTGGTATCAGAGCAGGAGTTCCTGAGTGTGTAAACAGATCACCGATTGTGAGGTAGTTTGCACCAAGACTGTGGGTTAGGGTTTCTATGTAAACAGATCACCGACTGTGAGGTAGTTTACACCAGGACCGTGGTTAGGGTTTCAGCAAGAAGCGTGAAAATGCCTCCACAAAGGGAGCGTGGTGGAAGAGCTAGTGTTGTAACACCTGAGGTTAGGGAATTGCAAAGACAAGTGCGAGCATTGCAAGAGGAGATTCACAGAGGAATGAATCTTAATGTTAGAGATGAAAGCAAGGTTGAAGCCGAAGAAGAAGATCAAGAAGGAGAAGTTGAAGTTTTGAATCAAGAGAAAGAAAGGCTTTTCCGGGCCGTTTCCAAGATCGGAAAAAGACCTAAGATCGAGGTTCCTACATTTTCAGGGAATCTTAACCTAGGGGAATTGATCGACTGGATCAATGAATGTGAAGAATATTTTGAGTATGAAGATATTGAGGATCCTGATCGGGTCAAGTTTGCGAAGGCCAAACTGAAAGGTCATGCGAAGATCTGGTGGCAAGAGATTCAGTTGGAGTGAAATCAAAGAGGAAAGAATAAAATCACAAGATGGGGGCGGATGGTGGATAAATTGAAGCGACAGTTCATCCCTATTGATTATGAGCTTGACTTACTAAGGAAAATGCAAAGTTTGAAGCAAGCAAGAAGATCTGTTCACGAGTATACAGAGGAGCTCTATCAAATCCTCATCAGAATAGGCCATGCAGAAGCTGATAAGGAGAAAGTTACCCATTACCTTAATGGGTTGAGGCCAAGCATTTAGGAAGAATTGAATCTGGTTCGAATGAACAGTATTGAAGAGGCATACTAGTTTTCCCTAAAAGTAGAGGAAAAGCTGAACAAGAAGTTTGAGAGAAAACAAAGTGGAAGAGGTCATGATGGAAGATCTAGTGGATGGTCATATGGAGATTGAAATGAAGATTTGAAAAAGTAAGATGAGGCTAGTAATAGTCAGAATCAGAGAGGAGACAATTCCAATCATTTCCATGATCAGAATAATAGAGATCAGAGAGGAAGAGGAAGAGGACAAGAATCTGGAAGAGGAGGCTTCCATGGAACATGTTTTCACTGTGGAGAAGAAGGTCATAGGACATTTGAATTTCCTCAATGCCAAGGATGGACAGATAGGAGGAATGAAGGCTAGGCCAGAGTTACATATGTAGATGAAGATGCCAAATCATCAAATTCTGAAGATGCTGGAAAAGGAGATATGTTGATTAACAAAAGAGTCCTATTGAGTGGTGAAAATGAACCTGAGCAAAGGAGTCTGTTTCGCACCAGGTGCAAGTGTGAGGGTAAGTGTTGTGATGTGATTATTGATAGTGGTAGTACTGACAATTTGGTGTTAGAAGAGATGGTGACAAAGTTGAAGCTTAAGAGGCAGAAACATCCACATCCATATCAGGTTGCCTAGGTGCAGGATGACCACAAGGTCATGGTCAGTGAACAGTGCCTAGTAAAGTTCAAGATCGGCGGTTACCAAGATGAGGTACTATGTGATATCATATCTATGGATGCATGTCACATGTTATTGGGTAGACCTTGGCAGTTTGATAGATGTGTTGTACATGATGGTCGTGCGAATACCTATTCCCTGACAAATGATGGAGTGCGACATAAGCTAAAACCATTGAAGGAAACAAAAGAAAAGGTATATGGTAATGCAAGAATAACTTTTGTTGATAGAGAAAATTTCTCAGATGGTATGAGGCATGAGCATATGTGTTTTACCTTAATTCCAAAAGCTGGGAAAGAGGAAGTAGAAGATGTACCTGTAGAAGTTGCAGAATTATTGAATGAGTTTTAGGATATTGTATCTGATAATGTACCTGATGGATTACCATCAGTAAGAAAGATCAGTCATCAGATGGACTTGATTCTAGGAGCCAATTTTCCAAATAAGTCATCACACAGAAAGACATTAGCAGAAAGTGAAGAGTTGAAGACAAATTTGAAGTTTAGTTCATCACATCATCCACATATTGTATATGGAAGTAGTCCCAGAAATGCATCTGAGTTGAGGAAGATAGATAAAGGAGAAATAAGTAGTGCTAAAGCTGAGGATTTTGCAGAACATTTGAATAACATCCATGAGGAGGTGAGGAAGCACATTAGCAAGATGAATGCGCAGTATAAGGCTAAGGTAGATGAGAAAAAGAGGCATAAGAAATTTCAGGCTGGAGATGAAGTCGTGGTTCATTTGCAAAAGGAAAGATTTCCAGTTGGTACATATAACAAGTTGAAAATGAAGAAGTTTGGGCCATGTAAGATACTAAAGAAGCATGACTCAGGAAATGCATATGAGGTCGAGTTGCCTACTGAGCTGAATATTTCACTAGTATTTAATGTTTCAGATCTGACAGATTATCATAAAGGAGGTGTTGAAGATGAGGTTACAATAGCACAGTGGAGTATTCCAGCAACTAGTTCAGATATCAAGGAGATTGAAGACATATTGGATAGTCATGTTGGCAGAAGCACAAGGAACAAGACATATGAAGAGTATTTGGTCAAATAGAAAGGATGACCTGTTGAAGATTCATCATGGCTAGCAAAGGAGGAGGTTAACCGTCTTGGTTTTCCTCTACGCCACACCTGAGTCATGACAGGGTCACTTCTCAAATTACCCCGGGTGTCTGATGCAGGAGCATCCTGGGTGTAAGAGCAATCTTGCATCACCCAAAAATATTTCTATTTTCTTTTCAATAAGGGCTATCTTGTGCAGAGCTGCTATTTATGGAAACTTACTATTTTTAGTAAGTTGGTCATATGATCTCGGAATGTTCTGATTTCACAGTTGGAGGTTCATCTCAGTCATTTCAGCCTACCAGTTGAGTTTCATTGCCACATCATCAGTATTGGTGAAGTTATTGAGGTTTTTGGGTACAAAATCTTTCAGGTCAATTTTGAAGGCCTTAGAGGCTTCGGATCACGATCGACCCCCGGCTGACTGGTGCTAGTGCGTGTCAGGCGCTGTAGAACTTGTCATGGCATTTCTGAAAAGTGGTTACAATAGAAAAATGGAGTTATGGTTAGAAAGTTATGGCCTCCGAAAGTTGGGTTACCTAAAATCATATTTTGTATTTCTTTTGAGCTGACCCTATTGTAAAAATTTTGAAAATAAATAATTCTAAGTTTGGTCGGCCCTAAAAGGCTAAATTTCTAGAACCTTCTCGGGCGGTGGAAATTGCCTATATAAGGAAGGCCTGTAGTGTTGCCTTAGGTAGTTCGGGATAGTTCTGGGTAGTAGATCTGGGTGATAATTCGAAGCTTTGTCCTATAGAATATTGTAAGGGAATGCCCATGTGGCTTTGCATATTGTAATTCTGAAAGTTTGTAATTCCACATTTGTGGAGATAATAAGAAGCCAATTTTCTATTCTTGCATATTGTTGTTGTTTCTTTGTTTATGTTATGTGTTTGTGGTATTAAGGGGAGCACCCTTCATCAGAATGCTAAGAGAGTAAAATTGATGTAGTCAAGGATGGAGAATCCAATTAAGATGGTCTGACCTTGCATCCAAACACCAACACAGAGGAAAACACAACAAGAAACCAGATCTGAAACAAAATAGATGTCTTTATTTCATCAATTAACTGATTACATGCAATGTGCCAAGCTGTAAGGCCTTCCCGGTTATGGCCAATTACAATGCAAGAAATAGTTCTACAAGATCACAAAGGATCCAACACACTTCTCCTCAGCTAGCCTAGGTCTACAACACAACAGGACACTAGTAGGCACTCCAAGAAAGATCTAAACCTGTACTAGAACTTCCAAGCAATCTTTCTGCTACCTAAGCTCGCAAGCTACTAACTATGTTTTCACATATCCACACATCTGCTACTACCAGCTCCTCTAAATAAATACCCAATCATCTACTTAAATACTAAACCCCAGCCACAAGTCAGCTTTACAAACAATTAAATCCCAAAAGCCAGTCGGCTTCCAAATATACAAATATTAAATGCCAAACATCAGTCGGCTTAAAAATAACTTCACAAATATTTAATTCACCAAGTCGGCCTCCAGATCCACATAGGATAATGTAACATGCTAGATCTAGGTCCCCACATGTCCAATGATCAATCCATAACTCGAGGAACGCAACCCAGATTAAATGCACCAATCGGCCAAGCCAAATCTCCAAGAACAACCATCGGTAAGCCAAACTACCGAGTGTCCACACCAACCAAGCTCTCCAAGCATTACCGAGCACCAACAATGTCAATCAAGCACCACAGACATCGTCGAGCACCAGAAGTGCCAAGTCTCCTTCAATGACTGAGCTCCCTTCAGCGACTGAGTCCTCCAACGACTGAGCCACTTCAACAACCGAGCAATGGGCATAAACACTGAGACCTCATCGGTAACTGAGCACCGAGCAACAAACCACCAAGTCACCGAGTGACCATCATCCACAGAGATCCACCAGAACTTCCAACTGAGAATCACCACCAAGACCACCGAGCTCCATTGGTGAAGCCTAACAAACATCGACCAAGAATCACCATCAAAGACTAAGAAATGTCAGTCTTCTACCGAGATTACCAGCCAAGTAACCGAACTCCACCAGATAGTTACCGAGACTGCAAGAATCTTCAAGCACTAAGCGATAAGCTAGGATGCCACTACATCAAAAAACTTCTTATTTTTGCAAATCAAATTTTCTCCTTCAAAGTATTCATTTGTTTTCCAAAGAACCTTACATGTTAATCACAAGCATTTGATGTCATAGATAGAAAACACTTAGATAAATATTAAATTGTCAATTTGAAAAGAATGAGTTTTTGGCATGTTTGAAGGAGTGTTTTCAACACTTCCTTAGAGATCTTTATTTCATTGCAAATTGTTGTTAATTAAGTGACATAAAAAAATTAATTTGTATTTGTATCCTCTCCCCTCACCTTCATAAAACTTGGGTGAAGAGAAAGATCAAATTCAATTGGTTTTTCTTCTAGCGAGGCCTATCTAGAGGGTGCACTTTCCCTTTAGAGGATGACGTCAAACCGGTAAATACCTCAGCTAATATATAAATAAGACTGCGAGTAAACTTTGGGTTTATATCCAACAAAGCTTGGGGGTGGTGTGTGGATGATAGTTTGGATCGGGAAAACTTTCCTAAGGAGCTGATGTGGTCCATTAGGCTCTTAAGTGAATCACACATGTACAAATCAATTGGGTAGATGCCATGGAAATACTAGAAATTGTTAAACTAGAAACCTTCCTGATCTACTCCTGAAGGTCTGATAATCTTTGTGCAAGGAGGATAGTAACCTCCCCAAGAAACTCACCATATCATGCCATCCTTGAGCGCCTAAGTTTGTGATAAAAGGTTTTCAAGCTAGCTAATTCCATAGGTAGAATTGCTTGAGTGTATCTTAGATGTTATAAACCCAATAAAAAATATTTGTCAAAACATACACAACTCAAAGTTACAAGTCTTTTGCCATAGAGATCAAAATCCAAAACAGTGTTGTTCTCATAAGGTTTCTTTGTCCCTTGTAGGATTGCTTTCTCACTTGACCTAAAGAGAGATCAAATCCAAGAATTCATTTCCAAAATCAAGCTGAGGTATACTTAGCGTAGTCACTGCCTAGTTACTATCATTAACCTTGTGGAGGTTATAGTCAAAATCTATGACCGATCAAGTGAAACATAAGAAGGCCAAACTCCTAGTTGCATGTGTACAAGGAAAAGAAAGATGCCAAACATAAACTCAAAGATCATCAACCTCTTATGACCGTAATCCAAGAAGAAATTAAGTATGAGGATAATCTTGATAGAGTGACTTTCAATGCTAAGATCTTGTAATACACAACTCATTTCTAGATAAACTGTGCTTTTGTCAACCTTGAGTGAGAAGACTGTGTAATGTCCCATGCTAATTTAACAATAACATTCATAATTAAAATAAATAGTGAACTATGAAATTGTCTGTTTCCAATCCATATCATAATACTGATCTTATTATTGCTTCAATTCTCAAGAAGGGAGAAGACACTGGAGACAAACCAAATCGCTTAGAGACCATTGATAGGCTCCCTCAAAGTTTACAGACTCAACCTTTAACCTGTCTCGAGCTCAAGCTCTCAAGGTTAAAGAGGACATTGGTCCCTACCCTATCTTGGGAGCTTCCCTATTGGATTTAGACTGCCCCTCTTTGGCAGCCTCATCCCTTCCATTCTCGCATCTGAAGAAAGTAATAGAATCCAATTTATAATATGTTTGGGATTTCACTAATTATCCCAATTCCTTATAAACATATGGTTAGAGAGACTGCCATTAATTGCTTAACACAACAAAACATTCTATTTCTTTTATTTATTATAGAGAACTCTATAATTCATAGTCTTGGCCACCACTGTTCCAATGATAGGAAATATTGATTTGTATTCTCCTTATTTGTTGTAGGATTTGATAATGATCCCTTGCTCTCATCAATATAAATGTGCTTTTATTCCCTTCAGTTTTAATGTTACTAAATATTGATTTACTGTATATATGTGGCTTCAATGGTTATACATCCTCTTCGATATATATCTTTAGACTGTGATGTAAATTACTTATAATAATTATATATATACATAATAGTTATGATAATTGATAACTATTGTAGGACTGATTTTTTGCATCTACCATTAAATAATAAAGATGGGTCTGCAATTTGTCTTTAAAGTTTTGTTGTTACCTATTCATGTTGCAAACATAACTACAACGATGACATTAAGAAGTTTAATCATTATTACTTGTTAAATGCTTTAGCATTTATTACGATGTGAATGAGAATGCCTTACAAGTGGTTTAACTTACTTACAGTATGTAGTCAACCAATCTTCTATGGGACTCCTGAAAGGTGCAGAGGTTTTCATACTAAATTCCTTGAGAAATACCTATCTGAGATATATACATAGAAAGTAGAAGAATGCTCTTGTCCAAAGACTTTCTTCTCTCATTCAACGTTAAGTATATATATTTCTTCTTATCTATCTTTTTCATGACCCAAACTTCTCCCAAGCATCATCTATAATTAATCTTAATTCTATCAACCGACTGGTATCGTTCACTGCATACAAGAAAGGAAAAGCATTATCTATTCAATTGTCCTTATTTGAATGTTGTGTCATTGTTGACTCCGCTAACTATCCTCCACCTTTCATGAATGCTTGTTATCATCTTGTGTATCATAAATGATCTTTTGTTTTTCCCCACCCTTTCCATATTCTTCAAAGCCATAGTAATATGCATTATTTGGGTCACAGGTTGCAGGTTGCGACCTTGACTCACTGTGATCGGTTATTACTTAGTATGTGGTCATCGGTTATTACCGACGGCATATTAGATTGTTTAACCTTATCGAATTCTTTGATTAATTATCAACTAGTGTTAATGCTATAGATTCATATTAAGATTTATTACTGAGTAATAGGTTATACTAATATTAAATGGTTTTAATTAATATTAATGTTATTAATAATATTAATTTTATTAATAATTCATTATTAATTAATTACATGGATTAATTGTCCCTTGCTTGACTATAAATATTGATTAACTTATTTAAGATTGTATGTGTGTGTGTGTGTGTGTGTGTATTTGCACATATACTAGTTATGGTTTATGATAGACTAGTTGGCCTATCACAAACCTATCCTTCTAATTTCTACAAGCTTATGGCATCATCCTTACATCCTAGATTATCACTTAAGCATTTACATCATTCCTTTTAGAAACCCTCATTTAGGTCAAACCCCATCCTTAATCCAAATTGAAAAATAAAAAACATCCTCTACTTAGTGTCACATATTTTTGAGTTGCTAGATCCTTCATCATATATCAAAACAACCCCTTAACTTCACTCTTTGACTAATCATTATCTAGGGTAGCTAATATTTGTCCTTGTGGCCCCATCACCTTAATCCAAAGGTTGGTTTACATTTAAAATAATCTCACCATCCAAAAGACCACAAGCCTATCTTAGGTTGACAATCTTATCCACTTGATCCTACACTAGGTATAGAAACTCATTGCTATACCTTATTGCAAGTGGCTCGCAAGTGGCTGCCAGGATAACTTATTGCAAGTGACTTAATAAAGTGATAGCATAATAAAATCTACAAGGATAGAAACATTAATAATATATCTGCATTCCTCACCCATGCCTTGAGTGCTAGTACAAGATAAGATGGTTAGTGAGAAGATGCTTTTTGCCTATGTGGACTTAGATATAGCATAGTTGGTACCTCATATGTATGAGAGGATTACTGATACTGCATAGAGTCCGTAGGGCATCTGAGTCTTGAGAGACTGTCAGGATAACTCTAGAGTTGACTCTGTTGGAGATTTTTCAGCAAGCCAGAGTGCTGACTATATGTTTGTCATTGATGACAACATATGATAAGCAGTATGTGTGGAAGCCTGATGGAGAGAGCCATGAGCATATGTTTCCTAGATATGTTATCAGCATGATATCATAGATGTAGAGGTTGATTGTAAGTGAAGACAGTAATACAGTAGTATGTATTAGTAAGTGTTCCTGACAGATCCTAAGAAGAATTATGTATGTGATTTATAGTATGGTTGTAATGGAGCCTTGCACATTTATGTTTATGTTGAAAACATGTGTATGATGCTATGTTCATGGATGCAGAGTTAGATATGCAGTACAGGTTGAGTTATGAAATCTCTAGTTGACAGTCACAATTTCCTAAGTTTATATGGTAGAGCCGACAGTGTTTTTATTATTGTAGTAGTTGCGCCTATCATTTTGATATGTGTGCTTGGAATAGTGTTTGGAGAAGAGTTAAGATTGTTTGGTTAAGAGTGCATGACATAATTCAGCATGAGAAGAAAGTATTAGTTAATTTGGTGGAGCCGACGGTGTGAAGCGATGCGTCTACTCATATGGAGTTGCGTGGTCCTAATTTGTGTTGTGTGCTTAGTAGAGCCGACTGTGATGTTATTGGAGAGTTGTATTGTTTCTCCATTATGATTTCAAGATGGTTCTAACAGGCCGACTTGATTATATCATTTAGAGGAAGATATTTATAGACAGTCATTTTGTGATTTCTAGGTATGGCAGATAGTTGAAAGATAAGAATAGAATAGAAGGTGCAAAGTATTGAGCCATTAGCAAAAGGTCTATGTGACAAAGTAGAGAGTGTATGCTATCCATTGGAACTAATCAAGACAACAGGTCTACTCGGAGTTCACCAAGATCCAAATATAGTGTGCATCTGTTAAACAGAAGGTTGCAGCCTTCACCCCTTTGAGCAGTGTGCTCTCGGATGGTGTGTCCTCACCCCTAACAAGGTTAATTGTAAAAGACTCCTAATAGGGTCCGACCCTTGACCAAGTCACTGTACTTAATGCATTGTAAAGATCAACTCCTAACAGGGTTGTAAGATCTTCTAACATGGATCATAATACTCTAGTGCAGTTTATAATGGGTGCTAATTCCCACTAGGGTTTTTACCTATTTGGGTATCCTCATAACCAAAATTGTGGTGTTGTGTTAAGTTTTCTCATATTGTGTTTATGCTTAATGTTCTTTTATACTTAATTGGATAAAGAATTGAATCTTGTAGATAACTGATTCAGCCCCCCCCCCCCCCCCCCCCCCCCCCTCCCCCCCTCGCGGTTATCTCTTGGGACTATTCTTGACAGACTCATGTGATGACACTTCCCCATATGCATCTTAGGTTTCCTACAGGTGTTGGTTGCCTCTGGTTGAGTATGTTTTACCTTTGTTATTCTATTGTACCTTTTGAGATAGAGCTTTCAAGATCCTTTTCTTAGTTTGTATTGTGTTTGATTTTTGGTGTTTGATATCTGAGTGGGGTTTGTTGTTATCTCCTCAGCACGGTGGGAGTGGACCATTTAGGGTCCACAAGGTCGGGTGGTAGTGATTCTTTTACCATTTAAAATTCTGACATTTGTGTACTAGTGCTGGATGATCCTTGTAACAGTTGTACCTTCTTGTTCATCATTGTTGGAGATGTATTCTTCTCTTTCTTATATTATGTTTGTGTATCATTGTATCCGTTATTTTGGAGATATCATATTGTACTTTGTGTTTAATTTTGTTACATACCCCGCGACATGTGCAGAGGATGTCTTTCATTATGGATACGTTATGGTATCGGTTGTATATAGATTTCATGTATAAGATAATGTAGCTATTTACATTATGTGAAGACTTTATATGGTTGTTGTATTAAGTAGATTAATTAACATTTACGTAATCTATGTCCAGGAACCCTTGAGATCTGTAATTTATGTTTGAATTACATTTGTGTGTATGATTTGTATTATATTGTATTTCTTCTGCATTATTATTCATTATTGTTTGTAAAATTTTAAGAAAAAAAATTATTCTATAAACTTAGTAGCATGTTTAGGTTAATTTCTTTTGGGTTCCCTAGTGGGGCATTACAAATTTTTCCTTTATTTAATTCCTTTTTCTTGTCAAAATCAAGAAACAACTCAATTCTATCAAATGACCACCACTCCATGTCTATCTCCAACAGGAACGTTTCTTTTACATGCTTTCCTTGGTGATCTTGACTAGAGCCTTCATGTCATGTGATAGAATTTCCCTGGTTCTTGGGTTATATCTACCAGCCAAAGCTATCATCAAGGCTAAATTGAAAAAAAAAAGTCACTATCAATCTTGCCAAGTTGGAATCCCAAAGATTCATAACCAATCTCCCTTGTCTTCTCTTATTATAATTTCTTCTCCATAAATCAAAACTAGCAACACCAACCCCAAGGGTAGGGTCCCTGCAACCTACATGGACATCAATTAATAGTTCTTCTGACAAACTACTAGCTTGAGCTCTTTTCTGCTCACATAAGGACCCTAGTAACTTATTCATGATCTCTGAAGAAAATTTTCCCTTTTCAATAGCAGAAGAAGATGTCACCATGCTTGACTTTCATAGATGGGTTCTTAACAAGAACTAGGGTTTGAATTCTAAGATTAATTAACCCTCCTAGGTTCAGAAATGGAATTGAATATGAAAAAGCAACTTCAATGCAAACTTATAGATATTCGCAAATGATTATAATATTCAAAATAGAAGTAATATAATAAATCCTAGTTATAATTAAAAAACTCCTAAGTACTAAGAGCTTGAGCATTAAAAATGGCAGAGTGCAATTTTTGAGTACATAGAAATTCTTACAGACATGAAATGATCTTTAATTATATTGATGGCTGAATCATTACTTAGCTTATAACAACTATTTAGCTATTTAAGCCTTGAGCCAATCAGAAATCACCACGTTGATAAGCTTCTCACTGCCTTAAAAACTGAGGGTCATCAGTATGCAATGCCCTTACTCCCTTAGCCTCTCAACAAATTTTGTTTTAATCACGCAAGTGTGAGTCATCGATCTCGATCAATGTGATTGAAGATTATATCCTTTGTATTTGAGAGCCATCGAGAACCCACTGACAATTGGACACTTTTTACTATGTAATTCATCAGGAGGAGATAAGCTAGAAAAGAAATGACCTCGCAGTTGGGCAGTTATCATTTCCTGTATCTTCATTTTATTTGCGCAAGAATGAACAAATCTAGACCATTGATCTTTTTGAAAATGATCGATACATAATCCCTTTGACTGATGATCATCTCTCCCGCGCTCTTATCTTTCTGCACATGTTTTTATTAATCGCGCAAGTGCGAAGGAATGCCAACTGTTGATCTTAATCAAGGCAATCAACTATTAGCACCTTTATAATTGAGAAAGATTCGACGCCCACAAGCTTGAGATCTTGACACCTGGCAGAAGGTGATTGGCTGAGGTAAATGAACTAATAAAGTGGGGTTGTCCCTTTGTCGTTTTGTCCTTAACATTGGTGAGAATGTTCACTTAATCACGCAAATGCGAACAAATCTCAACCATCCACGTGTCATAATAAAGTCGGGTTTAAAGCCAAGGAAATGATCGTGGGTGCAACCGGTCTAGCAGTTGGTCGGGCTAGGGGGACTAGTGAATAACATGACTAAAGGGGCTCAGATCGGTAACAGTTAAATTGCTCGGTCGTTAAACAAAAAATCATACAAATAGGAAGACCAAAATCATTTAAGTTTTCATATCACTCCTCCCTAGCATGAAAATGCCCAATGCACTAAGATATATATGTATATATACATATATATACTCACTAGCATGAAAATGTTCAATGCGTTCACATATATATATATATATATATATATATATATATATATATATATATATTCACTAGCATGAAAGTGTCCAATGCTCATATTTCATTTCCAATAGCACTTTCATGCTAGTGAGCAGTGATACGAAAATAGTAATCAATAAAGGCATTGAGCAATTATGTATAGAGAATGAAAATGCATTCATAAAGATGTCAAAAAATAGCAATATATCAATCCTACATATACTATATAAGGAACATCAATCAAGATCTAAATAGACATTTATCATGTTGACGAATTGCATCTTATTGCCATTGCTTTAAAGATTGATTTTTATATTAATAGCACCGCTTTAATAGTGAATGTCAAAACAATGAATATCATTGTCTTTAACATTCCTCTTTTTATTGCACTTCAACCTTCAACGTTTCTCTTTGTTATTTAATATTACTGCATTTTGAACATTTTTAGCACTATTCTTTGCACCTTGCAATTGATATCACTATATTACATGCATGGTCACTATTATTATCTATTGAATAGCCCTTGATCATTGTTTTTTTATAGTGAAAGCATTGTCCTTTCACATGTTCACTATTAAATATCACTGCCCTTATCATTGCTTTTTGTTCATTGGTCTTTTTACACATGGCCATACACTATTTTCAACTTCTATTATTGTAGTGACCTCATGTACACCATGGTCCCTCACTATTTAAATCTTGATTGATGTTCCTTATATAGTGTATGCATGATTGATATATCACTATTTTTTGACATCATTAGGAATGTGGGTTTCCATGTGCCATTGAATGGTTGAACTAGGTTTAACAAAGGTGTACATTCTAGTGACAACACAAGTATCATTAGATTTAAGGTTGAAGAGGTGAAAGAAGGAATGGTTGTATGTAATCTTTGTTTCATGAAGATAAAAGAAGCATAAACCTCTCTTCTTGGTGGAGTTTTTTTTGTTTTTGAAATGATTTCTCCACATAAACACTTTGTTGTGTGTTTTATCTTCTATTCCATATTTTATGATGATTGTTGACTTGAGCCTCTTTGTTGCTACACTCTAGTGTTGATGATAAAAAAAAAAAAATTGTTGTTTTTATGTTCACATAAGGTTGTTGTTTAAGCATGCTAAAAGTGGTTGATTTTAGCTTCACGAAGAAGTTGAAACTTTTATGGTACTTGAATAATTAAGAATATTTAATTTCAGATATGTAGTTGATTTAAAATTTCCATATGTAATGATTGCCTCTATTTCCCAACATATCCAACAAATTATGACAAGTTGTCTTGTGTGCAAAAATTGTTAACTTGTATGCTAAGGTGTTGTATTTAAGGAAAGAGTATCTAGGAGTAATCAAGATGCATCCACAATAACAATAACAATAAACGATCAATATCACACCATCAACTTATATCTAGGAATCACATCTTTTTATAATATCTTCAGCCACTATTCTTTAATGGTGACTTGTTAATAGTTGACCAAAGTAGATAAGTTGTTTGTCTATATAAAACCATTCATTTGTCCTAGTGTTTGCTATATTTCTCTTTACTATAAGATATGTAAATATTTTATCAAACATTTTATCTTCGATGTTATAAATCTAGTAAAAAATATTTGTCAAAACATACACAACTCAAAGTTACAAGTCTTTTGCCAAAGAGATCAAAATCCAAAACAGTGTTGTTCTCATAAGGTTTATTTGTCCCTTGCAGGATTGCTTTCTCACTTGACCTAAAGAGAGATCAAATCCAAGAATTCATTTCCAAAATCAAGCTGAGGTATACTTAGCATAGTCACTGCCTAGTTACTATCATTAACCTTGTGGAGGTTATAGTCAAAATCCATGACTGATCAAGTGAAACATAAGAAGGCCAAACTCCTAGTTGCATGTGTGTACAAGGAAAAGAAAGATGCCAAACGTAAGCTCAAAGATCATCAACCTCTTATGACCGCAATCCAAGAAGAAATTAAGTACGAGGATAATCTTGATAGAGTGACTTTCAATGCTAAGATCCTGTAATACACAACTCATTTCCAGATAAACCGTGCTTTTGTCAACCTTGAGCAAGAAGAGTATGTAATGTCCCATGCTAATATTTAACAATAACATTCATAATTAAAATAAATAGTGAACTATGAAATTGTCTGTTTCCAATCCATATCATAATACTGATCTTATTATTGCTTCAATTCTCAAGAAGGGAGAAGACACTGGAGACAAACCAAATCGCTTAGAGACCATTGATAGGCTCCCTCAAAGTTTATAGACTCAACCTTTAACCTGTCTCGAGCTCAAGCTCTCAAGGTTAAAGAGGACGTTGGTCCCTACCCTATCTTGGGAGCTTCCCTATTGGATTTAGACTGCCCCTCTTTGGCAGCCTCATCCCTTCCATTCTTGCATCTAAAGAAAGTAATAGAATCCAATTTATAATATGTTTGGGATTTCACTAATTATCCCAATTCCTTATAAACATATGGTCAGAGACACTGCCATTAATTGCTTAACACAACAGAACATTCTATTTCTTTTATTTATTATAGAGAACTCTATAATTCATAGTCTTGGCCACCACTGTTCCAATGATAGGAAATATTGATTTGTATTCTCCTTATTTGTTGTAGGATTTGATAATGATCCCTTGCTCTCATCGATATAAATGTGCTTTTATTCTCTTCAATTTTAATGTTACTAAATATTGATTTACTGTATATATGTGGCTTCAATGGTTATACATCCTCTTCGATATATATCTTTAGACTGTGATGTAAATTACTTATAATAATTATATATATACATAACAATTATGATAATTGATTTAACTATTGTAGGACCGAATTTTTTCATCTACCATTAAATAATAAAGATGGGTCTGCATTTTGTATTTAAAGTTTTGTTGTTACCTATTCATGTTGCAAACATAACTGCAATGATGACATTAAGAAGTTTAATCATTATTACTTGTTAAATGCTTTAGCATTTATTACGATGTGAATGAGAATGCCTTACAAGTGGTTTAACTTACTTACAGTATGTAGTCAACCAATCTTCTATGGGACTCCTGAAAGGTGCAGAGGTTTTTGTACTAAATTCCTTGAGAAATACCTATCTGAGATATATACATAGTCAGTAGAAGAATGCTCTTGTCCAAAGACTTTCTTCTCTCATTCGACATTAAGTATATATATTTCTTCTTATCTATCTTTGTCATGACCTAAACCTCCCCCAAGCATCATAGATAATTAATCTTATTTCTATTAATCGACTGGTATTGTTCACTATGTACAAGGAAGGAAAAAGCATTATCTATTCGATTGTCCTTATTTGAATTATGAGTCATTGCTGACTCCACTCCACCCATTGTGAATTCGTGTTATCATCATGTGTATTGTAAACGATCTTCTATTTTTTCCCCACTCTTTCCATATTCTTCAAAGCCATATTAATATGCATTATTTGGGTCATGGGTTGCAGGCCGTGGGTTGCGACCTTGACTCACTGTGATTGGTTATTACTTAGTATATGGTCATCAGTTATTATTGACGACGTATTAGATTGTTTAATCTTATCAAATTCTTTGATTAATTATCAACTGGTGTTAATGATATAGATTCATATTAAGATTTATTACTGAGTAATAGGTTATACTAATATTAAATGGTTTTAATTAATATTAATGTTATTAATAATATTGATTTTATTAATAATTCATTATTAATTAATTACATGGATTAATTGTCCCTTGCTTGATTATAAATATTGATTGTACATTGATTAACTTGTTTAAGATTGTGTGTGTGTGTGTGTGTGCCTATATATATATATATATATATATATATATATATATATATATATATATATATATATATATATATATATATATATATTTGCACATACACTAGTTATGGTTTATGATAGACTAGTTGGCCTATCACAAATCTATCCTTCTAATTTCTACAAGCTTGTGTCATCATCCTTACAGCCTAGATTATCCCTGAAGCATTTACATCATTCCTTTCAGAAACCCTCATTTAGGTCAAACCCCATCCTTAATCCAAATTGAAAAATCAAAAACATCCTCTACTTAGTGTCACATCTTTTTGAGTTGCTAGATCCTTCATCATATATCAAAACAACCCCTTAACTTCACTCTTTGACTAAGCATTGTCTAGGGTAGCTAATGTTTGTCCTTGTGGCCCCATCACCTTGATCCAAAGGTTGGTTTACATTTAAAATAATCTCATCATCCAAAAGACCACAAGTTTGTCTTAGGTTGACAATCTTATCCACTTGATCCTACACTAGGTATAGAAACTCATTGCTATACCTTATTGCAAGTGGCCCACAAGTGGCTGCCAGGATAACTTATTGCAAGTGACTTAATAAAGTGATAGCATAATAAAATCTAAAAGGATAGAAACATTAATAATATGTCTGCATTCCTCACCCATGCCTTGAGTGCTAATACAAGATAAGATGGTTAGTGAGAAGATTCTTTTTGCCTACGTGGACTTGGATATAGCATAGTTGGTACCTCATATGTATGAGAGGGTTACTAATACTGCATAGAGTTCCTAGGGCATCTGAGTCTTGAGAGACTGTCAGGATAACTCTAGAGTTGACTCTGTTGAAAATTTGCCAGCAAGCCAGAGTGCTAACTGTATGTTTGTCATTGATGACAACATATGGTAAGTAGTATGCGTGGAAGCCTGATGGAGAGAGTCTTGAGTATATGTTTCCTAGATATGTTATCAACATGATATCATAGACACAGAGGTTGATTGTAAGTGAAGACAGTAATACAGTAGTCTGTATCAGTAAGTGTTCCTGACAGGTCCTAGGAAGAATTTTGTATGTGATTTACAATATGGTTGTAATGGAGCCTTGCACATTTATGTTTATGTTGAAAACATGTGTATGATGTATGTTCATGGATGCAGAGTCAGATATGCAGTACAGGTCGAGTTATGAAGTCTCCAGTTGACAGTCATAGTTTCCTGAGTTTATCTGGTAGAGCCAACAGTGTTTTTATTATTGTAGTAGTTGCACCTACCATTTTGATATGTGTTATTGGAATAGTGTTTGGAGAAGAGTTAAGATTGTTTGGTTAAGAGCACATGACGTAATTCAACGTGAGAAGAAACTATTAGTTAATTTGGTGGAGCCGATAGTGTGAAGCGATGTGTCTACTCATATGGAGTTGCGCAGTCCTAATTTGTGTTGTGTGCTTAGTAGAGCCAACTGAGATGTTATTGGAGATTTGTATTGTTTCTCTATTATGATTTTAAGATGGTTCTAACAGGCCGACTTGATTATATCATTTAGAGGAAGATATTTATAGGCAGTCATTTTGTGATTTCTAGGTATGGCAGATAGTTGAAAGATAAGAACATAATAGAAGGTGTGAAGTATTGAGCCATCATCAAAAGGTCTATGTGACAAAGTAGAGAGTGTATGCTATCCATTGGAACTGATCAAGATAGCAAGTCTACTCATAGTTCACCAAGATCTAAATATTGTGTGTATCTGTTAAACAGAAGGTTGCAGCCTTCACCCCTTTGAGCAGTGTGCTCCCGGACAATGTGTCCTCAGCCCTAACAGGGTTAAATGTAAAAGACTCCTAACAGGGTCCGACCCTTGACCAGGTCACTGTACTTAATGCATTTTAAAGATCAACTCCTAACAGGGTTGTAAGATCTTCTAATAGGGATCATAATAATCTAGTGCAGTTTATAGTGGGTGCTAATTCCCGCCGAGGTTTACCTATTTGGGTTTCCCTGTAACCAAAATTGTGGTGTTGTGTTAAGTGTTCTCATATCGTGTTTGTGCTTAATGTTCTTTTATACTTAATTGGATAAATAATTGAATCTTGTAGATAACTGATTCAGCCCCGCCCCCCCCCTCATAGTTATCTCTTGAGACTATTCTTGATAGACTCATGTGATGACACTACCCCATATGCATCTTAGGTTTCCTACAGGTGTTGGTTGCCTCTGGTTGAGTATGTTTTACAAGTTTGTTATTCTATTGTACCTTTGGAGATAGAGCTTTCAAGATCCTTTTCTTAGTTTGTATTGTGTTTGATTTTTGGTGTTTGATATATGAGTGGGGTTTGTTGTTATCTCCTCAGCACAGTGGGAGTGGACCATTTAGGGTCCACAAGGTCAGGTGGTAGTGATTCTTTTACCATTTAAGATTCTGACATTTGTGTACCAGTGCTGGATGATCCTTGTAGCAGTTGTACCTTCTTGTTCATCATTGTTGGAGATGTATTATTCTCTTTCTTATATTATGTTCTTGTATCATTGCATCCATTATTTTAGAGATATCATATTGTACTTTATGTTTAATTTTGTTACATACCCTGCGACATGTGCAAAGGATGTCTTTCATTATGGATACCTTATGGTATCGGTTGTATCTAGATTTCATGTATAAGATAATGTAGTTATTTACATTATGTGAAGACTTTATATGGTTGTTGTATTAAGTAGATTAATTAAAATTTACGTAATCTACGTCAAGGAACCCTTGAGATCTATAATCTATGTTTGAGTTACATTTGTGTGTATGATTTGTATTATATTGTATTTCTTCTGCATTATTATTCATTATTGTTTGTAAACTTTTAAGAAAAAAAATTATTCTATAAACTTAGTAGCATGTTTAGGTTAATTTCTCCTGGGTTCCCTGGCGGGGCATTACAAATTTTTCCTCTATATAATTCTTTTTTCTTGTCAAAATCAAGAAACAACTCAATTCTATCAAATGACCACCACTCCATGTCTATCTCCAACATGAACGTTTCTTTTACATGCTTTCCTTGGTGATCTTGACTAGATCCTTCATGTCATGTGATAGAATTTGTCTGGTTCTTGGGTTATATCTACCAGCCAAAGCTATCATCAAGGCTAAATTGAAAAAAAAAGTCACTATCAATCTTGCCAAGTTGGAATCCCAAAGATTCATAACCAATCTCCCTTGTATTCTCTTGTTATATTTTCTTCTCCATAAATCAAAACGAGAAACACCAACCCCAAGGGTAGGGTCCCTGCAACCTGCATGGACATCAACTAATAATTCTTCTGGCAAACTACTAGCTTGAGCTCTTTTCTGCTCACATAAGGACCCTAGTAACTGATTCATGATCTCTGAAGAAAATTTTCCCTTTTCAATAGCAGAAGAAGATGTCACCATGCTTGAATTTCATAGATGGGTTCCTAACAAGAACTAGGGTTTGAATTCTAGGATTAATTAACCCTCCTAGGTTCAGAAATGAAATTGAATATGAAAAAGCAACTTCAATGCAAACTTATAGATATTCGCAAATGATTATAGTATTCAAAATAGAGGTAATATAATAAATCCTAATTATAATTCAAAAAACCCTAAGTACTAAGAGCTTGAGCATTAAAAATGGCAGAGTGCAATTTTTTAGTACATAGAAATTCTTACAGACACGAAATGATCTTTAATTATATTGATGGTTGAATCACTATTTAGCATTTGAATTCAAACATTGAGCTTATAACAACTATTTAGCTATTTAAGCCTTGAGCCAATCAGAAATCACCACGTTGATAAGCTTCTCACCGCCTTAAAAATGAGGGTCATCAGTATGCAGTGCCCTTACTCCCTTAGCCTCTCAACAAATTTTGTTTTAATCACGCAAGTTGGAAGCATTATGAGTCATCGATCTCGATCAATGTGATTGAATATTATATCCTTTGTATTTGAGAGCCATCGAGAACCCACTGACAATTGGACACTTTTTACCATGTAATTCATCAGGAGGAGATAAGCTAGAAAAGAAATGACCTCGCAGTTGGGCAGTTATCATTTCCTGCATCTTCATTTTATTCGCGCAAGAATGAACAAATCTAGACCATTGATCTTTTTGAAAATGATCGATACATAATTAATCAAGACAATCAACTATTAACACCTTTATAATTGAGAAAGATTCGACGCCCACAAGCTTGAGATCTTGACACCTGGCAGAAGGTGATTGGCTGAGGCAAATGAATTAATAAGGCGAGTTTGTCCCTTTGTCGCTGTGTCCTCAACATTGGTGAGAATGTTCACTTAATCACGCAAATGCAAACAAATCTCAACCATACACGTGTCATAATAAAGTCGGGTTTAAAGCCAAGGAAATGATCGTGGGTGCAACGGGTCTAGCAGTTGGTCGGGCTAGGGGGGCTAGTGAATAACATGACTAGAGGGCTCAGATCAGTAACAATTAAATGGCTCAGTCGTTAAATCCAAAATCATACAAATACGAAGGCCAAAAACATTTTTAGATTCTATTTGGTTGAGGAATTAGAATTTGACTCAAAACTCAATTATTTCAAAATAAGGTTTCGAAATTTCAGTTTTGTGTATTTGGAAGATAGTTTGAACTGTTTGGTTGACCCGGAAGATGACCGTGACAATCCATCTTCTGCGTTTGGTTGCCAATTTCGAAATTAGAATTAGAATTGAGAAATTCCTATCTCTGTGTTGTGAAGATTGTTCATGAGAAAGAGAAACCAATGACATTATAAAGTGCATGAAACCTGAATCAATCACATTTTACCACAGAAAAGTAGAACGAATATGAATTGAAACATTCCTTCGCACAAAACAAAACCCCTAAGGTTGTGATTTTCAATGATAAGAGTTAAAAATCCACATCACGCTACATCAAAATAACAAAGGAGTTATAGGCTAACTGCTAAAACCAACTAGAAACACAAACTAGAGTTCAAATGCTTGAGAAATCAGAGCAAAGCAAAGCAATGAAAAGGTATTCAACGGGCATCTTTGGCTTTCATGGCGTCCATCTCTTTGTCAAGCTCAATGCAAGCCTGAACAAGACCATCATAAAACTCGTTGGCATCATCATCCCATGGCTTTACACTGTGCATTATTAGATCGTGAAACTTGCTCACTGGCCTCTCTTTGGGCGGCTCTTTCTTCACACGAGGGGCTTCCCTTTGCTTTTATCTGCCACATGAACCGTTGTTGAATGCCCTGCCTTGGAATCGATGTTGGAAACATTTTTGCTATTTGAAGAAGACATGATTGCTGAATTTTGAATGCAAATAACAGGAGATCAGACATAGTTAGAATTGGGTGGGAAGATGATTTAACAAAAAAAACTCAAAACCTAGAAGATGATTTCAAATTCCACCTATTGGGTGGGAAGATAGTGCCGCCAATTTTGGTGCCTATATCAGATTTTGATCTAAAACCCAAATTGCAATTTAGCGTCTCAAACAACGGATTTGGCAAAAAGGCGAAAGTTATGCACCCAATTCCACTAACCAAACAGGGCCTTAAGTTTTCATATGACTGCTCACTAGGATGAAAATGACTAATGCTTATATATATATATATATATATATATATATATATATATATATATATATATATATATATATATATATATATATATATATATATATATATATATATATAATGTGATATGAAAACAATAATCAATAAAGGCATTGAGCAATTATGTATAGAGCATGAAAATGCATTCATAAAGATGTCAAAAATAGCAATATATCAATCGTACATATACTATATAAGGAACATCAATCAAGATCTAAACTGACATTTATCATGCTAACTAATTGCATCTTATCGCCATTGCTTTAAAGATTGATTTTTATATTAATAACATTGCTTTAATAGTGAATGCCAAAACAATGAATATCATTGTCTTAACATTCCTCTTCTTATTGTACTTCTACTTTCAACGTTTCTCTTTGGTATTTAATATTATTGCATTTTGAACATTTTTAGCACTATTCTTTGCACCTTGCAATTGATATCACTATGTTACATGCATGGTCACTATTATTATTATCTATTGAATAGCCCCTTGATCATTGTTTTTGATAGTGAAAGCATTGTCCTTTCACATGTTCACTAGTAAATATCATTGCTTTTTCTACATTGCAACAACACTACTATTCATTTGTCTTTTTACACATGGTCATACACTATTTTTGACTCCTATTATAGTAGTGACCTCCTATACACCATGGTCCCTCACTGTTTAAATCTTGATCGATGTTCCTTATATAGTGTATGCATGATCGATATATCACTATTTTTTTACATCATTTGGAATGTGGGTTTCTAGGTGCCATTGAATGGTTGAACTAGGTCAACAAAGGTGCACATTTTAGTGACAACATAAGTATCATTAGATTAAAGGTTGAAGAGGCGAAAGAAGGATTGATTGTATGTAATCTTTGTTTCATGAAGATAAAACAAGCATAAACCTCTCTTCTTGGTGGAGTTTTTTTAATTTTTGAAATGAATTCTCCACATAAACATTGTGTTGTGTGTTTTCTCTTATATTCCATATTTTATGATGATTGTTGATTTGAGCCTCTTTGTTGCTACACTCTAGTGTTGATGATAAACAAAAATTATATTGTTGTTTTTATGTTGACATAAGGTTGTTGTTTAAGCATGCTAAAAGTGGTTGATTTTAGCATCATGAAGAAGTTGAATCTTTTATGGTACTTGAATAATTAAGAAAATATTATTCAGATATGTAATTGATTTAAAATTTTCATATGTAATGATTGCCTCTATTTCCCAACATATCCAATAAATTATGACAAGTTGTCTTATGTGCAAAATGTCTTAACTTGTACGCTAAGGTGTTGTGTTTAAGGAAAGAGTATCTAGGAGTAATCAAGATGCATCCATTGATAACAATAATAATAAAGGATCAATGTCACAGCATCAACTTATATCTAGAAATCACATCTTTTTGTAATATCTTCAACCATTATTATTTAATGGTGACTTGTTAATAGTTGACCAAAGTAGATAAGTTGTTTGTCTATATAAAACCATTTATTTGCCCTAGTGTTTGCTATATTTCTCTTTGCTATAAGATATGTAAATATTTTATCAAACATTTTTTTTAATAAATTGTTTTGTCTCAACTTCTAAATTAAGATAAGTTGTTTGTCTATATAAAACTATGCATTTGTCATAGTGTTTACTATATTTCTCTTTACTATAAGATAAGTAAATATTTTATTGAGTGTATATTCTAGATTTTATTTTAGTCTTTACAAAATTTATAAGAACTAATTTAAATTTGTATAAAAACCATCACAATCAATTTGTTTAGTTGATTAATAAAAATGCTAAGAAAATGACATTATACATTTTTTAATTTATAACCATCAAGTTTGATCATTATATATTTTTTATGAAAGGATTTTGAGTTATCTTGTTTAGAATAAATTTAATGAAATAATATAACAAAATGAACATTTACATGTGATTAGGTGTTGAATTGTGGCGAAATATATATTGTATTCAATATGTCGAGTGTTTAGGTAGAGATCAAAATCTCAACATTAATAATTAAGATTTCTAACAAAACATCATACAAAACACTAATGCAATAAAGTAGTAATCCACATACAAAAATTGATAACAAACATCTTACCCACTCTATTTAAACATCACATTACAATAGTCAAATAATCAATAACAATTCGACACAACGCCTCCATAAAAATCAATAAAATATATACCATCCCTTTCAAAATATTGTAAAAATAAAAACAATAACAAATATCTAAATCAGTATACCCAAACATCACTTTGTAATAGTCAAACAATCAATAATATCAAATTGACATCACATCTTAAAAAAAACTATTCCTTTCAAAATATTTTGTAATCCAACTTTAATGAATTGCGAAGGAAAAGGCAAACGAAAAATAGTTGAAGGAAAAAGAGCATTATTACGGTGGGGCGCACAAAGCGATCGAAAGCTTCTTGGAAGGCACGTTGCTTGGTGGGTCGGGGACTCCATCCTCCACACCTTTTTCCCACTGTAATCAAAATCTGCACCAATCTCATCCTTCGCATCATCACGGGACCCACCACCTCTGGTAATGGAAAAATGTCGTAATTTCCTCCCATTTTTACCCTTTTCATTGTCCATCTCAAGCTGTGACAGAAATCTTTTGGCTTCTCATTTGGCAACATGACAGATTTTGGAGATTATGTGTGTTGGGTTTTGAGGTGACCGAGGAATAAGAAGGAAGCTCCGTACTCCAGCGGTCACTGCGAAAACAATTCTACCACTTTGGCCCACTCTTCTAACGCCATTTTATAGCACAAGAAATGGCAAAAGCCCGTATTTTACCTAAAAATGGCTATCAATTCTTGAGATTCCAGGATGGCGTCACGTCAGAAGTTGAAGAGTTTCGCTTTCATTTCCCTTAATATTTCGTTTTATGTGCAATCATTTCAAAAAAACTATTAGTCCTAATCTTCATTCCTAAGACTTAGGGCAAGAGCTTCATTTTCATTTCATTTAATATTTTTTCATATTCCAGATTCCAGACGTTGTCTTTATATGCTTTCAATTTTAAGGTTTAAGATTAAGTTCTAATTTTTTTATTTTTTTATTTTTAAATCTATTATTTGTTTATTATTTCAATTTTAAAATTAGATCTAGTTGTTTGTCATTCATTGATCATTATGAATTTACTTGAAGTTCAAATTAGTTGAATTGTGTGTTAAAATGTTACATTTAAAGATACAAAAAATTCTAATTTATTAAGAATTTATAAATAAATATATGATTTGAACAAATCCTAACATACTTCGTGACACACACATATGTGTGTGTGTGTGTGTGTGTGTGTGTGCACGCACGCGCATGCACACACAATTATTGTTATAACTAGCACTTGCACCGAAAGGAGGTGCAAGGAACCACCGATAGGCATTTAATTTGGAACCATGGTTGAAGCATTACATAATATAGGCCAGTGTATAAAAGTGTAAAAAAGAAGACAACACTCTAAAAGCACACTTTTACAATGCCAAGGATTGGAGAGTAGAAAGTCAATGATCCGAAAGAAGTAACTACTAATGATTTACCCTTAACATAACAAGGGCAATTTAAGTAGTAAAAAAAATATTAACATATAATTTTAACATAAAAATTCACATATACTTAAAATCACATTTAAAATATCTCTCGTATCAAAACGTTGAATAAGCCAAGCACAACTTAGCCGCCCTAATCACAGATCACTTAACCTTATCTTAACATAAACTACCCTGTTAAGAATCCAAGCAATTATTATTATTTATATATAATTATTATAACATATATATGTTATATAAAATATTTATTATTTATTTTTTTCATATATTATTATAACATATATATGTTATATATAATTATTATTATTATTATTTATATTTAATTAGTTTTATTATTATTTATATATAATTATTTTTATTATTATTATTATTTTCATATTATATATAATTTACCAAGAAATACATAGCTAATTAGCCATCTTATCTATTATCTATCCCTTTTGTTATCATTATATCATTACATATCCATTTTCACATCAAAAAATAAATAAAAATAATAATATGTTATATAAATAATAATAATAATAATAATATGAATAAAAATATATATAATAATTATTATATATAAATAATAATAATAATTATTTCTATTTTTTATTATTATTATTTTTTCATATTATATATAATTTACCAAGAAATGCATAACTAATTAGCCATCTTATCTATTATCTATCCTTTTTGTTATCATTATATCATTACATATCCATTTTCACATCAAAACTAAAGAACAATAATAATAATATGTTATATATAAATAATATGAATATGAATAAAATATAAAAATAATAAAATATATAATAATAATTATATATAAATAATTATTATTATTATTTTTATTATTATTATTTTTTCATATTATATATAATTTTACCAACAAATACATAACTAATTAGCCATATTATCTATTATCTATCCCTTTTGTTATCATTATATCATTACATATCCATTTTCACATCAAAATTATCAAAATAACTATAATTATCAAAAGCAAAACTATCCAATATAAAAAGTTTGAAGTTAAAAAAAAAATTAAAGATTTATTGGCTTACAGAAGTAAACTAAAACGCATATCTTACAAGAGAGGACACTTTCATATTTTTTTGGTCAAAATCTTTTTATTAAGCTGCCTTTTATAGAATTGTAGAAGACTAATTGATTTAATTTTTTAACTTTAATTATTATTAAAGTTAAAAAATTAAAAAAAATATATATAAATATGAATAAAAATTAATATAAAATTAACCATTAACATATCATATTTATTATTTTATTAACCTAATTTTTAAAATTAGTAAAAAATAATAAATTAAAAATTAAAATAACTAAAGTTTTTTTAAAAATTAAATATATTTTTAAAAATAAATAAATTCTAATATAATATTTTCATGCATATTAAAATTAATAAAGGATTGAAAGTTATGCAAGCTTTAAAAGTTTAGAATTAAAATCTAATACAAGTGTGAAAAAAATGTTTTTATCTCTTAAATTAGATTAATGAAATCTCTTGTATAGTTTTGATGGAATATGGATGAAGTGACTGAGAGGGGGGGGTGAATCAGTCAACCATAAAACACTTCCTGATTAATTCTTTCCAGATCCTTAGGGATATCTTAACAATGTTATCTGTATTAGCACTCGGTAAATAGATTGCAGTAATTTTGAAGATGCAAAAAGTATTAGCAAAATTATCTTTTAGATATTCATCAGCACTGGTGTATGATTAAGATAGCAATTAAGAACACAAGAGACACAAGATTTAACGTGGAAACCCAATATGGGAAAAACCACCAATGTATCTAGATACTGATTTTCACTTTTTTGAAGTGATGCCCGTTTAGAAGCCAACCCGGTAAAAGGTTACAAAACACACTGTTAAGTGTGACCTTGTTAGAGGATTTAAAAACACCCTGCTAGGAGTGGCCTGGTAAGAGGTCTTGAAAACAATTCAATGGAATTGTCACCTTGTTAGAGGATTTACAATATGGTTGTTAAACCAACTCGGTTAAGAGATTTAGAATTCACTGTTACAATGATAAGAAGGGTAACAATGAAAAATGACCTGTATAATAATGCAACTGTCTTGCTGATTACAGATCTTTGTTCTGCATAAGTCTGATCCTTTCTGATCGAATAAATCTGTGCTGCACCTCAAGGATATCTGAACATCCTTCACAAATTCGCACACACCTTTCCTGCTTTTCTTTTGTAAATCTTCTGCTATATTTCTTGTTTATTTTTCACATTTGACCTTTTATTTATATGATTTTAGATTTGTCAAATCGACATTATTTAGTATAACAGTTGGCTGAATTAAGCAAACTCTATTTGCAAAAATCCTTCAAGGGCCGACAGTGCTCGGTGACCATAACTTTCTATAATCTTTCGGAGACCGAGGGAACTTGGTAAACACCGACAATCCTTTACCTTCGATAACCGACTGAACTCGGTAAACACTAACTTTTCTTCGACAACCCGACTGAACTCGGTAAACACTAACTTTTCTTCGACAACCGACTGAACTCGATAAATACTAACTTTTCTTCGACAACCGACTGAACTCGGTAAATACTAACTTTTCTTCGACAACCGACTGAACTCGGTAAATGCTGAATTTCCTTTGGTAACCGAGTGAACTCGGTAGACACTGATTTTCTTTGATAACCGAGTGGACTCGGTAAGCACTAATCTTCCTGTCTGGCAGACCGACTGAGCTCAGTAGGAACTGATTGCTGCGGACTATGACATTGTGTGACATCAAAGACAATACATAATTTGAGTAGCAATTTCCTTCAGACAATTGTTTCCAACAAGTTTTTCACATTATATTCAGTTAAAATAAAAAACATTTGCAGCATATGAAATTAGTTAGGCCTTAAATACAAAATGTAAGTGAAATCACGATTTTCACGCACGAGGAAACAGAATAAATATTGTGATATTGTTTCTTGATAAATTATTTCCAAACTCACCACTTGAAGAAATATTATAAATAAAAATAAAAAGATCAGTTATTCTTTTAAAACATACATTTTAAATATAATACTTTAATCAACTACAACTTTTTAATATATTCTAATTAATCTTTTATTTTCTAAACTCAACCTAAAATATTAAGTTTATAACACACTTCCATTTTTTCAATTGTTCTAGAAAAACTTTCAATGCAACATATATCTTTCTATTAAAAATAAATAAATAAATACCTAACTCTTCAATCGAGAGAGCCAAAGAAAGGAGAAAAGCCAACCATTTTTAAATATTCTAGATGCACATTTTGTACTTGAAATGTAATTTAAAAAAAGCTTCTAAATAGCCTATTCTTCGATATATTATAAGGAATATAAAATATAATATACAGAACACTCCAACTGGTCACATAGAACACTATTAGTATCAAGGATTGTACTCATCCTCATTGCCATTTGGTGAAGATTTCAAATATACGAGAATAAAAAAAAATACAAACGACAAGAAGAGAAATATAAATAAATTAATGTAGTGAGTAGGCAACATGATTCAATTAAACACTACATGAGATCCAGGTACGGTCCTGACGTGTGTGCAGTCTTCTTAAAAGCTACACACATTTTCTTTTCACTGGCTATTGCACTCGCTGCGCGCAGGCTCATTAGCTGATAAAAATACAAACAAATATTAATATGGATGGTCCGCTTCTCCACTTCCGATGAAAACTCGGTGAGTGGTGTGAGACAAATCTAGCCGGCGTATGAATTATCCGGCGTGGTCATACGCAAGCTTCCCCAAAGGGGAAGCCTATCGGCTAATTACCTTTAGTCAAAAGTCAAGGACTCAACATTTGTGATATGGTTTGATGCATAATTGTAAAAAATTGCTAGTACTTGTGAGCTAGAATTAACCAAGAGCAACTCTTTGAAAATTCATCTTCAACTTTGATAAAAACTTGTAATAATATTTTTCATTAAAATTTATCAAACTTACACTTTTTGCATTACAATCCATGAAAAACTTGTTGAAGTCATATAAAACATTTGTCCACCAAACATTTAAAATATTTGAGTGATTTTGGTAATTTTAAGGGGTGTAATTAAGTAACTGAAATGATTGATGGTATTAGAAGTCCAAAAATGGAGGTTTTACTTTCCTTTTACTTGCTTGACCCTTGCTTAGGTCAAGTTTATTTTGTATCCTAATTAATAGAAATTATTATATTTTATTGGAAGGACAAAGCAATTGAAAATACTGCACTTTAATAGACAAAATATACTTGGCACCCTAGATTTCTTGATATTAAATTCTAAATGAACTTTTTTGTTGACAAGCACATTGCTTAACAAAATTCATGTTTTGATATTAACAAACAACCAAAACAAGGGGGTTGACACTTACACAATGACAAACCTAGGGTTGGCAAAAGATCAACAACACATTACATAAGGTGCTGGTTATAACATGTCAAGGCCACAAAGGGCACATTATTAGTAGATATCGCTTTCCTTAAAAAGGCCTCTTATAGAAGAAAGGGCCACAACATAATTCATGTTTTTCTTTGCTTCAGTCCTTTCATTTTTATTTGATGAAGAGTTCAAGCCCTCCAAGAAATGCAAAAAAAATATCAACTTGGACCAGCTTAGGTCACTTAGCAGCTTGACAACCAACAATAACAAAGACAGTGCATTCAACTATAACTATGTAATAAATGATGAACATGTTCAAGTTTAAATTAGTTAGCATCATATTTAACCATAAATATCTACTATGGTTTCTACCTAGAAACTTTTTCTCTACCTACACTTGACCAAGCTCATTCCTTCACACATATTTATTAAGGAAACTAAGTATTCTTGTTTACCAATCTCTCATATATTCCTTCCAAAAAATGAGACAAAGCTCATATGGTAAGCCAAAGTTTGAACAACAATATTTCTCATGAGATATTTATCATGATAGTATGCATTTGATGGTTGATATTCATTAGATATTGGAAGGATGAAAAAACAATGTATTTCAAATGACATTTATTATGATACTCAACATTTTTATGGTTGATAATCATTGGAAGGATGAACATCAATATTTCTCATATGACATTTTTATGAGGAGACTAGAATTAATAGCAAAGACCCTTCTCGTTGATTAAAAAAATCCAAATTTTGGATAAGAGATTGTCATGACAAATGTCATATTATTTATAACTCCATTGAGTGTTGGGTTCTATGTTTCAGGTCTATTATTTCTAAGAATTATGTTGTTATCCTAACAACAAAAATTGTATTAAATATTTTCAGAAAAATAGTGTTGTTCATCCTTCTAATGAAATGACATTATTATTGATTATTATTAGAAAATAAAAAGATGAATAACCTAGAATACCTAGTGCAAATGAATAGAAATAAAACTATAAATGCAAATGATACATGATCAAAATAACAACATAGAGTTAGTCTCCAAGTGGTGAACTACAAATCATAGAGAAGAAAAATTAGCATCAAGAGAGTACAAGAAAAAATTATTGTAAAATGTGATTACAATGCAATAGAATGGAATGCTAAGGCTAGCAAAGAGTGCTTGTATAAATGAGAGAGGGGAGAGGTGGAAAATATGAGAAATGGGAAGAGACCACCAAAATAGCCTAAAATAGGCAAGTGTAACTCCCATGGAATAATCTAACACCTTGCACCCCCTCATGCTAATACTCACTTTATTAATACTAAGAAAGCTTAATTAATAGTGTAGGAAAACCTAGGAATATGAAAATAAAGTAACCAAGTAGCAAAATAAAAACTTGTAGTAACAACCACTTAAGCACAACTTAGGTGAGTTAAATGATAATGGGTCTTGAAAAATGAGGCCATATTAGATACCCATGCACATGAACCCCCATCTTTCCTCCCCCTCCCCCCCCTCCCCCCTCCAAAGAGAAGAAACATCCAAGATAAAGGAGAAGAATCCCCACACACTAATAGAGAGAGAGAGAGAGACAAAGACAGAGAGAGAGAGAGAGAGAGAGAGAGAGAGAGAGAGAGAGAGAGAGGAGAGAGAGAGAGAGAGAGAGAGGAGAGAGAGAGAGAGAGAGAGAGAGAGAGAGAGAGGAGAGAGAGAGAGAGAGAGAGACAGAGACAGAGACAGAGGACAGAGACAGAGACAGAGGACAGAGACAGACAGAGACAGAGATAGAGACAGAGACAGAGACAGAAGAGACAGAGAGAGACAGAGACAGAGATAGAGACAGAGATAGAGACACAGACAGAGTGAGAGAGAGAGAGAGAGAGAGAGAGAGAGAGAGAGAGAGAGAGAGAGAGAGAGAGAGAGAGAGAGAGAGGAGAGAGAGAGGAGAGAGAGAGAGAGAGAGAGAGAGAGAGAGAGAGAGAGAGAGAGAGAGAGCCTCAAATTGGACACTAGACGTGCACCCTCCAACCAAGTAACAAATGAAGGAACTTTCTTTTAGTGAAGGTTTTGGTGAGGATGTATGGAATTTGATCATGATGCTAGAGAGTACCTGAGATCAATATTCTATTCATGAATCAGGTCTTGAATGTAGTGCATGTGGATATCAATATGTTGGCTCCTCTAGTGATGGACCAAATTGAGATCTATAAGGAACTCTGGTTTTTCACCAAAGATGATTATAGGATTCTAAAAAGAAATGTAAAACTCAATGATATTGTTTTAAAGATAGGTAGCCTCAATAGAAGCATTAGATCCTCCTTTTAATATTTTGTCTTTGTAGGTGAAAGAGAAATTTTAGAGTACTACTTTCTTGATAAAGAAAATGAATCACAACTAAGAGAGAAGCAATATCATAAGTTTTCTTATGATCTTGATAATTGTCTAGCTAATTTATAGAAGATGAAATGGAAAAATTTTGTGTCTTACCAAAAAAAAAAAATCACTTCTTGAGATTCTAAAATGGTGTCATGCCATAGGTTGAAAAGTTTTGCTTCCATTTTCTTAGGTTTCGTTCTTATATGCAATCATTTCTAAGATTTAGTCTTAATCTTCACCCTAAGATTTAGTCCAAGAGTTTCATTTTTATTTCATTTAATATTTTTCATTTTAAAGATTTTTTCCTTATAAGATTTTATTTAGAAGGTCTAAGATTTAGTCCTACTCTTGAGTTTATCTTTTTTTTCTTTCCAAATTAAATCAATAGTCTATCATTTCTACACAATAATTTTTTTATTTTAATTTTAAAATTGGATCTAGTTGTTTTGTCATTCATTGATCTTTATTGTGATGTGGAAAATGGTGATCAATGGTAGACCCCCACTTTCTATATACATTGGAATGAAAAAACCCACCCTTAGACCAAATCTGATTAGCACATCCAAAAATGGATGAAGGGGTGCTAATGAATGATATATATATAAAGGGGGAGTATGATGGGGTGTATATGGTATTCCATGGATGGATATAAATGTATGTATATGGAATGTAACATATGATAAACACTTATGCAATGATGAAGAAGATGATAACCAACAATGTATGATATCAGATCTAATATATCAAAGAAAGTACCAAAGTGGAAGGAGAATGATGTACTCACATTGATTTCTAGAAGATGGAAAGTGAGCTTGAAATATGCATTTGACTGACAAAAACCTGTAGGAATCAAAAACCGTATGGGCTGTGGGACTGTGAGACCTCTAACTTCTGATTATGTAATTTTTAGGTTCTTATGAACATGTCACAAAAGTTTTCCTAGTCCCAAAAAGTTTCCCTAGTCATAGAAGGATAAAACCTAATGAAATTTGTAGAGGATCAATCCTTGGTTCTGAAATCCTAAAAATTTAGATATGCAACTACACACCTATTCCTGCACACATGGAAAATGGGTAAATTATTGTGGAAAGGGGATTTCCTTGGTCAAGCCCCCTAGATAGGAATTAACCTTGAAAGGAAATAGGAAATAAGTAAAACATGTAAAACAAGAAAAACGTAAGTATTCGCCTTTCTTGTCAAACCCTCGTGGATGTATACAGATCCGAAAAACCCATGAAGATGTATTCTTGGAATATGTGTTGTAGAATCAAGGATGTCCTAAAAAAATGCATTTGATCTACACTTGCCAAATCTCTAGATCTTGGATGTATGTATGCTTGATCACTCCAATGGAGCAGAGGAGGAAGAAGGAAATAGATACAGATCTTCTTGCTTTCTTGTGAATTCCTCTACTTGGCCACCATGAAAGAGAGAAAATTGCATCAATAAGAGAAGATTACCTTTGAATGGATCTTGGATGGAAGAAGAATTAAAGATCTTGACTTAGAATCCTTTTCTTCATCTTGAATCCAAAAGAGCACTTGAAATCACCAATAATTGCTTGAATATAGACTTGATTTCATGAAGATGGATTTCTTGTTCATGTGTGTGGATGTCAAAATGACAAGCTTGAATGTAATTTTATACTCAATTTGGGATCCAAAATTAATAGGCTAACAATAACCAAGAGTGAGAAAATAAATAACCACGCATTGGTCCCAGAGCCCATTTAAAAATAACCCCCAAGGACTAGGCTGACTTGACTCAGCCTAGTCCCAAATCGTAAAATTTGATAATGGTCTTAGGGATGAAAAAATTGTGGGAGAGATTAGAGGAGAAAGGGAAGATGAAAATGGGAAAATCAAACATGAACACATCCAGATCAAGGGAGATCACTAAAATGGGGCCCAAAAAGGTCCTATAGCTTTCCAATTAATGGGTGATAACTTTTTAGGATGGTACATTTAGCCCCCACTTTAGCGGGAGTACGAGACAAACTGATGCTCATGGTAAAGTAGATCAAATGTATAAGATGATCTTATCAAGGTCAAGGGAGACAAGGAAACATCAAGCCCCCAAGTGACTTAAGTCCTCATCAAATCCAAAACTAAGATAAGAAAGACATCGCTCGAAAGAAAAATAGAGAAGAGTAGTGAGAAAAGAGAGTATGATCACCTTATCCTAGTAAGATTTTTTATGTTCCTTGAGTGACTCTATGATGTCTAAAAATGAAATAGAGAAGCAAGGACTGGGGGCATAACATTTTCTTTGTCTTTTGCTTGTGGTAATAAATCTGATGATCTAAGGTGATTATATGGAATGAGTGTCTATGATAAGTGTCTCCATCATAATTGGAATGCCACATATACCTCGATCTTTTTCCTATGAAAGCTTTAGTGAGGTTGGATTTATTTCCTTGCCTATTTTAAACTAAAATAAAATAACTTCCTAGTAAAGTGCACAATAAAGAAAGAAAATACCCGAGGATATGAATATAAAATAAAAGGTCATTGCAGGTATACATTTTGCACAAGAACAAGAAAGGTTTATATCAACAAGAAGTAACTGACATAACATTCTAACCTATATGCTTTAATGTTTAGGTTAACTTTCGACATGACAAATGAAAGGGAAGTATTCATATTTTCATGATTGCAAAATCTATTAGTGAAAATTGTACTAACCTATGAGGTCCCAACAACAAATACTCTATGATGATAATAGACTCACTTTGAATAAATAGTGACTATACTAGGTGTCTTAGTCTAGGCGTATTTCATTGTTAATTGCATTTAGATTCATTTTTAGTTTAATTTTCATATTAATTTGCATTAGATTCATTTAGATAGATTTCATGTTTTAATTGCATTGAAGTTCATTTTAAAATTGCATTCATTTTAATATAGTTACATTCATTTTAAGTTGCATCACCATGAATGTGTGAATGAAATTAACTATCAATATAACTAAAAATCCTAAACAAACATAAACATTTTCCAAGATTGACCAAGTACATCATATGATCATCATAAAAACTTAAATGAAATGACTGAGTATTTATCATTAATATTTAGACACCTGCATAACCATGTCAGTACCATAAATACACCTACATAGTGCATCCATAATCATTCATTCATAAATAAACAAAGAGATGTCCATGTACATCACATCGTATTACATCTCATCCATACATGTGCAAGCATAAAATAAAGAAGAAGATCATTATCATAACACATCACATGAGTCTGCATTCATACATCCATAAAGCGTTAAAAAAATAAAAAAATAGAAAAACATGTATGCATATATCAGTGACACGATACAGTGACATCAATATATCATCATTCATCTAATCTAATCATATGACCAAGTATCCACATGACGAATGAGATCAATATCCAAAACATGAGAAATATATCAAAGATCATGACACATGTGCACAAATCAATGGCATCATATAAGAAATAGAATCATAAGAGTATTAGAGTATCAGAGTATCAGTGAATCAGAAGAGTATCATATTATCAGTGAATCATAAGAGTATCAGAGCATGATCAGTGAATCAAAAGTATCAGAGTATCAATAAAAAATGGTACAAGATACATCAATGAGATACAAATGTCTGTGTGATACAAAATATGGACTATACAAAGGATCATGTTTGGCTCCTGCCCTCATCCTCTTAAGGAGGGTTAGGAGGAGGAACATCTTCTCTACCAAGGATGGGTGGAGGTATGGCACCCTTAGACTATTGTGCAATGGTAAATATAGAGTGGCTCTCTATGTAGTAGGTACAATAGAATAATATAAAGAAAAGTAGTATGTGGCCCTTTGTCCCTAGTGGGGTGGTTGTATGAGAAAATCTATCTCTCTATGCTCTCAAAACTGAACAACTATTGGTCCCTGTCAACCCCTGATGTTAGCTAGTTGTGTGTCTCTCTTTGCCAAATGGGCTCTCAAAGTGGAAACCTAAAGATGCAAAGTTGTCTGATCCTACTCACACTGCGATAATGGATCAACATATGAACCACCTGTAGGAGGACCCCTAGGAGGGCTACTGTCCACCTCCTCCACCACTACTGTCCCTAGGTGCTCTTTGTTGTTGTGCATGTTGATCTCTATGTAATAGTGGACCTCTATCACAGTGAGGAAGGGTGTACTTTGAGTCTCCTATGCAGACTCTATTGATCTCCACCCCTGCCAGGTGCTCGTCGTCTCTCCCCTCCTCGATCACTACCACCTCCTCCACCACCTCCTCCATCGCCACCTCCTCCATCTCTGCTACCACCACCATCTCCTCCTCGAGTGCCATCTCCATCTCTACCTCTACCCCTGCCCCTATTTATGCCCCTCCCGAAATGACCTTGGCCAACACCATCATCAGAAGGATCATAATCTAAGGTATCCTCAAGGCAAGGAGCGATCTCATCAAGTAAAGTGAAGCACGAGAATGGATGTTGTGAATAGTGGGAATGGAACCCCTCAGCAATGCCACCATCAGATACCTCAGGCAGGTAATCCTAGGGACTGGAACCATCTATGAAATCTCATGGAGCACAATCTCATAAATCAATGGTGATCCCCATTGTGCCTCCTCATGCCTAATATAGACATAAACAATAGTCTCTTGTGACATCCCCTAGATGCGTCCATACTATCGCATGACCCGAGTAACAATAAATCTCTCGATAATATAACGGGTCTAACTGATCAGGTACCGAGACTGAAAGAAGGAAACTATTGGGCATCAGACCTCCACTCCTCGCAATCTAAGTATGACCACCATATGACATATGTGACATCATCAAGAATGTAGTGTAATAGTCTAGCTTACCCATGTGGGTCTACTAGAGCATACCAGAAAACATATAGATATATGGGAGGTCAGGGTCCTGATGCCTCTCAACAATCAAGTGTGTAACTGGGATGTGCTCCCAAGCCCGGATCTATAAAAAGAGAATACCAACTGTCATAGTATGTGAGTGTTGGTACACTATCTCGTAGAGCTCTTGATACAGGTGGGCCAAAATGCAGATGCCCCAAGAAAACTGGCGAGGTAGCTAGATCATCTCCTCAATAACACGTGACCAACCACACATGAATCCATGTTGGCCACGATCTGGCATCATCAAACTGCCAATGAGACCTGCAAAGTAAACTAGAAAATTCTCATAATGAGCTACCATGTGGTCCCAAGATAGGTACTGTCGAGAAATAGTGTCATCATGAAAAATTCATTGTGCATTCGTCATCGCAAAAAGGAGCTCCGACTTGTACACCCATCACTGGAACATGCAAAATCCTCCATAAATCCTCTAGGGTCACCATCTTCTCTCCAGTGGGTAGGTGGAAGGTGTTGTTATCATAATTCCATCTCTTGGCAAGAGTAGTCAACAACCCTCAATTTACATGAATGTCAAGTAAATCACCTAGCCTCCACAGCTACACTATGCAATCACTTACTTCTCAGCGGGAGTGAGGTGCTCATGAAGCTCCAAGACCTGAGTCGGTCTAGGAGATTGAAAGGAAACGAAACTAAAATGAGACTACACACAAGAAAAAGGGGCACTATGTCAGCATCATATGTGGAAAATTGAAGTAAAATGGCCTAAACATATCAAGCAGACAGACCAAGTTGACCAAAGTTGCAAATAAAACTAAATGTGATCTTGGATCCCAGATGTGATTTGGGATACATGGGATGCGACACCCTAACCAAATATGATACTTTGCATATGATATGTGACTCAGGATACAAAAGATACAATCTGGAACATGGATGTGACCCTATTTCAACCAGATGCGATAATCTAACAAAATAACTTCAAAAATAGACCAAAATCACCGCATGCGACCTGACAGGGTGCGACCCAGGAAATGTGGGATGTAATCCAGAATTTGGGCAAAAACCAGATGCGATGCGGGATTGACCGAGTGCGATCCTTCTTACAAGATGTGATCCTAGACTAAAATTTCCATAAAATGCATGCAAAGTGGTAAAAATTGAATTTCAAAATTTGAATGGAGGCGTTATAGACTACTCACTAGTTTCGCATAATGTGTTGGCCGTTCATGTCATCATACAAGATTGAATCGATGTTGCTCAGTAGGGAACACCATTCGCCAACCAGAGCTCAAAAATTATTACGGGGTAAAGGTGAAAATGAATAGTAAAATAACCCTTTTGGACCTATTTAAGCCTCTCGAGGACCCTGATGACTACTACAACCTTTACTTAATGAAAACAATGAAAAATATGACTGCTACAACCTTTTTGCCAATATAATTGATACTTCAGAATGAAAATCTTTTAATAATGGATCAAAACAACACTAGAAACATTCCCCCAATACATTTCAATAATCAAACAATGGAAAAAATGGAATAAGGACTCAAAACATGCAAGAAATCATTAGATTTTATTGATTTGTTGTGTACAATCTGTACATTTCCTTCACTAGTATGTGCTCCTTCTTCTCCCACACATCGATGGGGATTTAATAGACAATTCTCAACTTCCTCAACTGATCCCAAGTGGTTGGGAAGGATTTAAACTCATTTAGACCTCCTAATTTTTATTTCCCACCAAAATACAACTAGTAGTTAATATTAAAAAATTGAATTATTAACTTGTGTTATTTGGTGTTTTATTACATAAAACTTATTCAAAATTTAATGATTCAATTCCTAGGACCTATTTGACCTTGTCCAAGAAAACCTAGACCCTAATTGAACCTTTGGGGTACTATTGACCCAACTTACATCATTTTGGTCCTAAGTCAGGTTTATTAGGACTTCTAGGACATATTACAAATTTATCAAATTTCTTATTACATGTGGCCATAATAGGATTAAGTATATCCTATTTCACCTTTAGGGATGCCTTAGATCCTCTATCTTCATGATATCTCAAGGTGTCCTTAGGTGCTTGTAGAAGTGACCCTACACCATCTATGAATGAGATGAAGTACATAGATCTATATACAAAGGAATATTAACTAGACCAAACACATCTGAATGAATATAATCCAAAACCCTAGAAGACTTATGAGAATTGGAATAAAAAGAAACATGGTGTTGTTTACCATAAACACAATGTTCACAAAAGTAGAACTCGAGATTATAATCATCAATGCCTTCAACAAGGCTCTTATTCTTTAGGGCTCTAGGACCCTTCTCACCAATGTGACCAAGTATTTGGTGCCATTGCATTTTCTTCTTAGCTGGGAGCTTCATCTCCAAAGTATTTTCACCCTTAGGTACCTAAAAAGCATGACCATTAGATGTAGAAATAATAATATTCTTCTTTTCTTGATTTGATGGTGCGGATGAAAAATCCAAAGCCTTTTTCTTCGACTTCACAGAATTTCTATTACACTGAATCATTCATGCATCCAACCTATACAAGATGGAAAACTGAACACCCTCAATAAGAACCATAGAGCCTCTTGTCATCTTACATCCACCACTCGATAAAACAAATTGTGAACCCATATCACCAAGCTCATTGAATGAAAGTAGGTTTCATGTCAAACCAGGGATATATAGTACACCATCAATCACCTTCACTCTACCATCAAGGAATCTGATCTTGACTCATCCATGACCAACAACATTCAAGTGAGAGATCACCCAGATACACCTTCCCACCATCAAACACTTCATACTTTGAAAAACAATCTCTGTGTGATGTCATGTGGAAAGAAGCACCTATATCTATCAACCACACATCTTCTGATGCATGTGTTTCCAAGGCTATGACAAAAGCATATATATCATCTTGAGAGGATTTTTCAGAGTTAGAATCAAAGAAATCCTTTTTACCTTTCTTTTTCTTCTCCTCCTTACACTCTTTTTGAAGATGACCAAGTTTGCCACAATTCTAACATTTTGCCTTGGAATTTTTACTAGGCGACTTAGATCTCCTCAAAGACTTAGATTTACCCTTCTCGTATTTTCTCTTTCCTTTCTCCATTATTCTACCATGATCAACTAGGGCCTCCTTAACCATCTCAGAAGATTTTCTTCGCATATCTTCAGATAGCAATGAACCAACCAAATCCTCCAATTTTAAAGTGGTTTTTTTTTCTTCCAATGGCCATAACAAGGTGATCCCATGAGTCTGATAAAGAACATAACATAAGCATACATTTATCTTGATCTTTAATCTTATCACCAAAAAAATTCAACTAAGAAACTAGCATATTAACTGCATTCAAGTGATCTACAACAAACCCTCCTTCCTCCATCCATAGAGAATACAACTTCTTTCTTAGGAATAACTTATTTGTGAAGGATTTCCTTTGATAAATATCACCAAGCTTATTCCAAAGCTCAGTTGTAGTCTTCTCTTCATGGACATTCAGGAGCATTGAATCAGCCAAATAGAGTCTTATCAAACCATTGGCTTTCCGATCCATTTTTTCCCACTCATCATGCAGTGCAGCTTGGGGATTCATTGAAGAAACTACAACCCATAGATATCTATATACAAGCATGACCTCCATTTTGAGTTTCCACAACTCAAAATTATTTCCATTAAATTTATCCATCTCTACTCCATTGGATGTTCTTTCCATATATAAACCTACAAAAAGGCTATGGAATAGGTTAGCACAAAAAAATCTTCTACCCCACAATAATAAAAAAGTTGGTTAGGCTCTGATCCCAATTGAAAGGAAGCCAAGTGCAAAATAACACTTCCAAATGCTAAATCTATCAAGAAAGATGATGTGGAATTATTTTTACAAACCCTTTAACAATTGAGAACTAGATAAACACATGCAAAATCATATTTAAGCAAATAAACTTACAACATCAAATATATGTGGGAAAACCCTTTCAAGAAAAAATGCACCCTCCAAAATCCAGACTCAATTGTATTAAAAATAACAAAAAAAGTTACAATACAATGTCTTGAGCCAATGCTCATCAAGAGAAAAAATAGTAACAGAGAATTATAGAGAATATATGAAACAAAAATGCTCCTTAGAAGATATCCAATCTAACATCATAAAATGAACTAAGGAGCTACATGTTTATGGATGTCAATGCAAGTGGAAAGATCCCATGGTTTTCAAAACCATCTCTAATACTAGAGGTATGTGGTGTCAACATGCTAAATCAATGACATGTTGCACATAGAAACTTCTAATGAAAAAAAGCATAACTCATCCATAATGGTCACCATTCCATATG
>BSBK01013238.1:0-66341 GCA_027943335.1 Chamaecyparis obtusa
TTCCTTTTGCGTGATTATGTGTGGAAGGATGGTGTCCACATCAATAGGTTATTTTGATTACCAAGGACACTAATTAAAAAAAAAGCGTAACTTCTAATAATTAAGCCCATGGATCTGCTAGATATCACTATATGGGGCTCGACAACCCAAAATTCACCCAGTCCCTGCCATTTATGAACAAAATTTACATAAAATAGTTAACTCAAAAAGCCCTCTTTTATGCCCTAACTTGCAAAGCTTAGCTCTATAAATTTTAGAAAGCGTCTACGGTAGAAACTAGTTTGGTTGAAATGGGTGGAAAAACTTTATGTATTGAGCCTTACAAAATTGAATAGGAATTCACCTCTGACCCCCTAGTTATTCACTATTGCAAATACAATGGCATTTGGGGTTTCATGGAAAGAATGAAGGGCGCCATGATGAACAAATTTCTAAGCAATTTATTTCCTCATGGAATAACAGAAAGGTGTTTGGTTGAGGGCATACACCTTTCAAATCAATGAGGAGGTCATTGGTAAAGTGACGGGGCTTTTGATGGAGGGAAGGAAGTACAAGAAAACCAGTCGGATGCCAGACATTACCTATCTCAATCAGTTCTTTTGGCCGGGTGAAAATCCTGTGAAAAAGTCTGGAGGATTCAATCGTGAGTGACTCCCTAAGTTCTGCCTAAGGTGTGTCACATTATCACGAAATACTTCACTCTTGAGAGAAAATTTACTGTGTTTTTATTATTATCATCTTCCTTTCCTTAACCACATTAGGAATAGGGACCTTATTTCCATCCTATTCTAGGTCCTCCACTCACTAGAAAGTCACATCCTGGACATAAAAGAGAACAAGTATCCTGAGAAGCCAATTCCCATCCTTCACCAAGGTCTCTTTCTCTATTTGTACAACTTCCATAAAGCCATTTTCCCCCCACCCCAACCCCCCCTTATTATTAAAGATGTCACCCAAGAGGTTTCTCCTTCAACAGCCAATAATCCCTCTCAGTCCCCCTCCCAGTCCATCCAGGAGATTGACTTTTTCCCGCATGATGGTAAAGGCCGCAACAAATGTGTGACAAACCCCTTTAGAAGGGTAGAGGATTTAGAGAAGTCCCATGTATCTGATTCCATGGAAGCTAAGGATAAGACGATGGTTGAGAGCACCCCTGAAACTACAAGGAAGCTAGAAAATGCAAAAAAGTCAGGCAGTCAAGTGGAGTCAGAAGCTGATTTGGGTGGTACTATCCAGTGATCCAATAGAATTACCCAAGGAGAAATGAAAAAGGAGACTCAAGGAAATGACCTCTGAGGATAAGACTCATTTAGAGGATATGGATACCTCTTCCTTCTCTAGTTCAATTAAGGGCTCCTTGGCTGAGCACTTGAGCTCACCCAGGTTTGGCTACACTCCTCCTTTGAATCCCCCACTGGTCATGAATGAAATCCCATGTAGTAATACCCCATCCCCACCCTCTCCTCACACTCAGCTCGTAAAGTCCCCTCGCACTAAGCATGCTACCATGGTGATGGCTGAGAATGACAAGTTCAAAGGTTCTCTCAAATAGAAGTTCAACAAGCTGGATAATGAGATTCTTGTTCTCAAGCAGGATATGAGGGAAATCAGAGCCCGCATTGCTAATTCAAAAAAAAATTCTCTTAAGGTGATGTACACATTGGTTGTGATGCTGTGTAATGTGCAGGAGAAAATTTTGGAGGTAAATTGGAAGCTGATGAAGTTAACAAAGACCTCTTCCTATTTCTGCAAGAATAATGGGCCGCTACCTTGATGTCAAAGTGTTTGGGTGAGAGATCTTAACTACTATTGGTGCCATGGTGATTTTTTTTTGGTTCGGGCCTTTAGGTTCCAAGTTTTATATTATGCTTTTCTATTTTTTGGTTAAGTTTTTAAGACTTTGGATTAGCCCTGCATGACAGTTTACTGTTAATATGTTCTATACTTTTGGGTTAACCTACTTTGGTTCATTATTTTTCATTAGGAATTTTAAGTTTGTTTTTGATAGAGGTAGACTGGACACTATTTTTCTATTGATTATCTTCTTTGAGACCTAGTGTTATTAATGTGCTATTAATGTACTCCTAGTCTTTATGTCCTCAGGCCAGCACCCTCTTGCTACTTTTATCTATGAAAAAAAAAAACACTTCCAGAATCTAAACATTGTGGAGAACCTTGATATCCATACACCAAATACATGTGACACTAAGAGCCCATAAATTTTACCTTCCCCAATTTCCTGTTTGAAATCCATCTTCAATTTTTGTGAAGATATAGGCCCATAAATAGATCTTCCTATTTATGAATAAGCATGAAAACCTATGTGTTCAAAGGCTAATAAACCATATATTGAGAATAGAGAACACCTGAAACCTACAAAATATATGACAAATGTAAAAGACTATCTAGGAGCTAGTATTTATAAGAAAAATTTGGGGTGAAATTAAATGTGAATGATTTTGCATCTTGCAAGATTTTGTTCCCACACATTTGATTGATTCCTACCATCAGCTTAAGGACCATCATCAAACTAACTTGAAGCACCTAGGATATTTCTTGCCACAAGAATGATGGGAAATTATAAGAAGTCTACTTATGCCAATTTCCTTAGAATCCCAACTAATGAACTTGTTTCCCAAAAATTATCAACATTTACAATCCTTGGTTGAATCTAGGAATATGTGAATCCAACAAGGGTCTACTCACCATGTTTGATCATTAGAATTTTCCTATTCAATAACATCCACCAATTTTGATTTCTCTACAAAGTTGTTTACGAGGTTTAAAAACCCACATCTTGTTGAGTCTTTTTAACTAATTTTGCAATTTGATAAACTCTTTTCTCTCCTCTTGGATTTGGAAAGACAAATTTTCCAACCAAACCACCATGTGATTTTCCTCTCAAAAATAGTGACTTACATTAAACCTTGGAAACCTTGGTAATTATAATTATACTACTCACAAAAAAAGGGAAAAAGACATAAAGTCACTCTACGAGAAATTTTATTGTGTCACCACAAGGGAAGCTGTAACTTTGTTAACATGACAGTATGTAACTTTGTTAACATGACAGTATATGAAGCATTTCTTATCCTTTTCTTGTGTTAACAAATATTCCTTGGAAAGCCAAGTTCCAGTAGTCAAAATCTCAAATTAGCTCAAAGGGAACATCTGCATGTTCCTTTTTCCCTTTGTTCCTTTTTTGTTTCATAAGGACATAAAAATTAGATAGTTGATCCTCCATACTAGGCAATTTGGACTACTCAAATATTTAATATAAAAAGAAAATAAGACAATCATTTAGTATTTTACTTAACTTTTATGTGATATAGAACTTCAAATATGGTGTAAATTTATTGTGGACAAAATGGTGTGGAAAAATGATTATTGTAAAAAATTTAAATGATTGCAAGAAAAATTCAGAAATGTAAAAAACATTTGCATTGTAATAGGTCATAAAGAACTTGAAAAGGTAGGCATAGACATCAAGCTAGTGACACTTAAATATGAAATAAATTTGAATTTTTCATTAAATAAATAAATCTAAAATCTCAACCATCAATTTATTCCCTTAATTCTATCCCTTCCTTGTCTTCCTGCAACTCATAGACATGTTTTTAGTGTCACTTGGTTTGAATTATCTATCCACATAGGATAGCTCTTGTAGATAATTAACACTTTAAGATAGTACATAGTATTAATTATCTTTCCCTTTATGAACACCATTCATTTAAAAATTGATAGGGTGTAATTTAATTTGATAAGGGTTTTAGTTAGCATTACAATTTGATTGACAAATAGAATTGTCAAGAATTTTCTGTAGAGATTAAATGTACGTTTAGATATTGCTACTTTTTAAGCCATGAAAAGAATAGTAGAAATCGTTAAAGAAAGGGGTGAAGTCTAACTATTGTAATGAAACATTACAAAATGCAAAACTATTTTTAGTAAATTCTACTTTAGATATTATTATTTTGTTGGACATGAGAAGTATAGAACTGGGTGACACACTGAGGTGAAATGAATTAGACAACATTTACTCAATCATATTTCTCTTGGTTTCACTTGACCTGTTAAGTAACATAATGTGTAGTCGTTAAGGTTATATAAGTCCATTCATGAGATATTATATCAACCATATGTAATTACGATGTACATGAACATTGACAGTGAGAATCAAGTCATTCACACAAGATAACATACTAAATGCATACATGGTATTAGAATAATAGGATTTAATGCATCCACACATAAATAATTCAATTTAAATTAAATAAACACAACAATTACATTGAATGACTACATAAATCAATAGGGAAATGTAAACTTTGCACAAGTGTTATGCATGTATCATTTTTTAAGATATACCTCTTGATGTGTATGAATGATGGACTTGAATGAAATATAGGTTTCTTGAACTAGAGACCTCAACTTGGAAACACATAGCTACAACTTTGAAGAATCTTAAGTATCCAATATACATCCTCTAATGTGATCGTGCACTCTCTTATAGGCAAGTGGAAGGAAGAATTCTTTGAGTACCACTGCTCCTATAATATAGTCACTAACCCCCTGCTCATCCTAATCTTGGACATCAATATCACATGTAATAATCTTAGACCCCTAGGTTCTCTTTCTCATCATTAGATAACCTATGTCTATATGCTAGTACATGAGGATGATTATCCCGAGTAATCATGATAGCATCCCTAATTTCTAAACCAAACTCTAATTTCCTAAGTCAGTACCTATCAAATAGGTTTCATGCTAATAACAGTCTCTAAGTCCATAATATATCTATCATTTATTCCATAAACATAGCATAAAGTAAAACACATTTATTTAAATAATATTTACCATACATTAAAAATAAATTTACATAATATAGAAATTGACATTAAAAAAGAATCCAATCTCACTACAAGTGCATCGTTTGTGCACTCCAATTGCATTAATTTCACACTTTATGTGTGATTTAATATGGTTTCATGTGTGTCAATTGCGCACAATAAGTGCTTCATCCTACACCTACAAGTGTGACTTGATTAACCCTTGAACCCTAAAACTAACACATTCAAGTGCGTCATTTGAACCCTATATTTGTGGTGATTAATCCCTACATGTGCAGTGTTATCCCAAAAATCTATCTGAGTTAGTCTAGGAAATGACACTTATCTAACATTAACAGGTCGATCATTTGGTGCAATGACAACCACTGCTTGTAACAAGTGGTATCAGATCTTGGTCACAGGTTTGAATCCTCTCAGGTAGTGTTGAGGGGGAGATTGTTGGAAAAATGGTCAGTGCTCCCCTTAGGATTTGTCACATGTCTTAACCACCTCATGTGTCTTCTATAAGTCTAGTGTTTGTATTAGACATTAACAACTTGATCGTTTGGTGCAACAACAACCACTACTTGAAACAAGTGTAAAAAATGATGAAAATTAAATGCAAAAGGTACAAAATCACCAGCAAAAAGGCATCAGTTGGATGTTGATATGTTTGACTCACTCACTGATGTGAACTCCATCTCCAAGTATGTGCATGATCATGGTATGCCAAAAAGTAGCAATGTGAAAAAGAAGTCTTGATTGATAGACTCTTTGAAAAACAACCATAACTTTCAAACAATATAATATTTTTTAAATCTGAAATATACATCACATTCTATGCTTCACCTAATACAATAATAATAAATAATTCTTTCAATTTGATGAAGTTTAGACTAAGTTAAGATGGTTAGACATGATATTTTTTATATTTAAGAAATTAGTAGCAGAAAAATCATAATTAATTATTTACTTGGAAAAAAATACAAAAAAAAATACATCACATCTGGACATGAGTCTCCTACTTTTATCTATAATCTTATAAAAAAATATTATCATTTGATTTTGTTTAATGTGGTCAGACATACACCTACTTGTTATCTTTCTAGTCCTGATTGATAAACTTATTGAAAAATAGCTGTAACTTTCAAATTGTATAACATTTTTTAAATCTAAAATATGTTTCACATTCTATGACTTTCCTACTACAAGAAAAATAAAATAAAATTTCAATTGATAAAGTTTAGACTAAGTTAACATGGTCAGACACACGAGTTTTTGTATTCTGGAAAAGTTGTAGAAGAAAAATCATAATTAATTATTTACTTGGAAATAAATTAAAAAAATATTTTTCACATCCGGACATGATTCTACTACTTATATCTAGAATCTTTATAAAAAAAAAGTAATCATTTGATTGTCTTTAAGGTGGTGAGACATACACCTACTTCTGATTTTTTCTTGAAATTTTTGTACTACATTCAAATTTGAAATTTTCAACATATATAATAATTATTTTTCAAAAAAGGCCTAGTATCTTAGAAATGAAATTCAATTTTATACAGATTCTCTTCTTACATATTTTTGATATAATATTTATAACTTATTCAATTTTTTATGTCAACTTGCCTAAACCTTATTTTCTAAATTTTCATTGCCACTTAATGACCTAGTTTGGGATACCATGATCATGCACATACCCCCAGGTCGTAAGCTGCCATCTCTCTCCAAATGCTTAGAAACTTCTCCTTCCACTACTAGTTCTCAAAAAGCTCAATGTGCTCAATGACTTTGAAAATGACCTTCAATTCCTATTTATACCCCCCTCCCCCACCCCACCTTGATGGATGTGCCCCCTTTGCATTTCTATTGGTTGTGATGCTTTTCACCTTCTAGAGTTCATAACTTTTGCGTACAACCTCTATTTTCTAAACTATGAGTTGCATTGTCATTCTGACCATGATGTCAATGAAATCATCCCTCTATTTCATCTTTCACTCATTTTCTTGAGAGGGCACCATAATACCTAGTTATCAACACTTCTCTACATGGGCATACCGAGGCATTATTTTTATCAAATTTTCTTTGAACCAATGCCTAAAAAGCATTATATCAAACAGGGGGAAAATGTAGACACTTAAAAATGACCAATTATTGCAACACAATAAGTTTACTAACATTCATCTTAAATTGTTAAATAAGTCTTGTAATCTAAGTTCAAAATCATCATTTCTCTATAATTTCATAATTAAGTGATTTTAATTAATTGTCGAATTATTTCATCAATTATTCATCTATAAACTAATTAAATAATTAATCATTATTTAATTATTTCATATGTTATTGAAATTAATTATTCATATTATTTAATTGATATTCCTTATTTCTTATTATTATTGTATTTATCTGATAATTAAATCAATTTCCCTCCAATAATTAAATAAATGATATTTAATTAATTAAACTAAATATTCCTCTGATAAATATATATACAATTATTTATTTATTACTACATATTCACATGTGCAAGTAAATAATTTATTTTAATTATTTAAATCATATTTATCCTCCTAAATTATAACTCATACTCACTTTGAGGTAACTTCTCAATCACAACCCTTGAATCCACCAATCTCTCTCCTAGCTAATGAATCTATTTAGTCTTCTATTCCACCTCATTAGTTAAGTGTTCAATCAAATCAGTCAACTCTTAATCCATTTTGTTGACAGATCAATCAATCATATTAAAGAAATCAATCAACTGAGTTGAACTCTCACTCACTCTGAGTTCAATTCCTTAATCACAACCAATAAACCCATCAATCAAGGAATCTTGATTGAAACCCCCAAAATTCTTATAAATAAAGAGCTAATTGTTAGGAGTAACAAGGCATAAATAACAATTATGTGCAAATATAACTAATATCAGAAAACAATAAACCACACAGAAGAGAACACAAGTCACAAAGATTTAACGTGGTTCACCCAATCCCTGGGCTATGTCCACCAACAACAAGTCCAATATTATTATTATCCAATGATTACAACCTGATTACAATCTGTAATCCATTACAGCTCAATTCTACCGCAAGTACTAAAATCATACATACAAAAAATCCATAACCCTAAGCCATATTATACAATATTTTTTGCCACTTTAGGGTTAGAATGAATTATAACATGTTGGCCCAAATAGCCAAAAAGTAGTCAGCCTCAAAAAAATTTAGAAAAATGTATAGTACTTTCCTGATTAGTCACCACAAGCTAACAATCTCCCACTTGGTGACTGATCAGTATCCACACTATACAAAAAAACCTCCCACTTGGAGACTAATCCTATAGCAATACCGCTACCATATGAGGGTCCCACTAGATCGAACCACCCTGGGCTCAGCTATTCCTTTATGTTGTTTAGTCTAGAAGACCAACTAAAGATGAACATGAGTTCAACTTCTCCCTTGTTACTACCTTTATAAACATATCTGATGGATTATCATCAGTATGAATCTTTTCCAGCCTTAACGTCCCATCATCCAAAATTGACCAAATGAAATGGTACCGCAACTATATGTGTTTTTTCTTTGAGCGCAAAGCAAAATTCTTTGGAAGATGAATGGCACTTTGGCTATCTGTATGTAGAAAATTATCCTTTTGTGGATGTCCCAATTCTTCCATGAAGAATTGAAGCCATATCATCTCCTCGGCTGCCTCTGTAGTAGCAACATACTCTGCATCTATAGTGGATAAAGCAACCACCTTTTGTAGTCGATAAATCCTATTGGTTGTGGATTATTCCCTTTGATCTTCAACTTGCAGATTTACACTTTGATGGAATTTATAAAAATCCTGACTCTATCACCACTCCAAAGTCCACAAGGTAGGGGACCAACTGACAAGGATCAAAAGATCCTTCTTCACTTTGAGCTTCAATGCTCAGGCGGGTGTACCCTTGACTCACTTCTCTAAAGGAGTCTCAAAATGATGTATACAATGCTCAACACAAGTCTACATAAGGTTTATCAAATGAATGTTTATGTTTGTGTGGTTGTTAACCATGACTTCAAGAGAAAAGACCAGTGCCTTATCCCAGGGCTCAGAGTCACCTAACTATATACCTCAACTGAGTATCTTAAATCAAACACAATGGAAACTAGAGTAAGTGCTTTGCCTATTATCCCTTTCCCTCAAGCACAAGGACATCAAATTCTATACCTGGCTATAAACTCACTGAATCCTCCTAAAAGGCTTTAATCCTAACATTGTTAGAAACTCAAAGATGAATTCAAAATACTCTTTGTTTACCATACATTAACACACTTTTTGATATTAACATATATGAGCTTAGAGACAAGCAAGAAGACATACACAAGATACCAGATTGGGATTCAAGAATGTTTTCATTAACAAATCCAAAATCAGCATACAATTAGCATGACACAAAGCTAAGAAAAAGACACCAAATCAGACCTCTATCAGTATAATACAGTCAACAACCTGGGACCAAAAGCAATAAGATTTTAGAACCTCTGCAAAGTAAAAAATTCTCTAACTTATACCACTAGCTGCCTTGGGATCCTCAAGATCAGATGCAACAAGCTTCAGATAGCTAGCGCTAAGGTCTCAACTACCCGACATGCCAAAATTTACAATAGAATTTATTACAAAGGCGGGAAACCAAGCAATCCAGAGAAAGAAAATCTCAAACAAATCCGCAATCATGAAAATTTGCGAGCTAGGATAGAGAACTAGGAGCTGCCATGAAAATCAGTCAAATCAGCCACCTGTAAACACCTCTCTAGCCAAGAGTGCAATCATTCCTCATGGTACAAATCCCCTTTGCAAACAACTATCGGGCACCCTAGACCACACTGCAAATCGCTTCTCACCAAACAGGGTCTAATCTAGCATTCAATTCCATAAAAATATGGTACCCCTTGTCTCAGAAATTCATAGAAAATCAAACTTGAAAATGCAACGGTTACAAGCACTTCACAGGCTCTACATTCTCTAGCCTTTTGCCCCAGTCGCACACCCATGGAGTCATAAACCTTACCATCGCAAGAATCAGGCCTCAATTTTATGCTTGGTCGCATGATCGCATGGCCGAAAGATAGCCCTTGTGATCATGCGACCGTGGACTCTTAACCGCAGTCGACAATCAAGCCCAAATCTTTTGCAAAGTCTCCGGCCACTTCACCATCACAACCCTGCAACCGCATGGAGACAACACCACCACACAACTCTGCAACCGCCAGCGCATCTGGAAAATGCCACACCAGACTCAGCGAATTGGCGACAAAGGACCTTCGCCAATTCGCTAAAAAAAATTGTGCCTTCGCTAAACACTTAGCGACTTCCCGACTACCACTTGCGCAATCGCTAGACAAACTAGCGAATCCTCCTATCTTCTGGCGAATGCGTGACAAGACCATAATTTTATCGGCACTGCCAACTCTTTTTGTCCGGACCGCCAAAACCAAGACCCCACCTAGGCTCGCCTGATGCCACATGTCACAACACCACTCACTGCAACCGCCAAGAAACCCTCACCTGGGCCCGTGTTCAAACTCACTTTCCCACTAGCACAAACCAACCGGAAACCACCAAGCGTCCACCTGCCAACAAGAGCCGTCACCGCTTAACACCACCGCAAGAAAAATTGCCACCGCACAACTTCGCAACCGTGAACAAGGACACATGTCAGCTAGTTGCATGATCACATAGCCAAAAGAAGGGCTATGCAATCATGCGACAGCCTATTACAGGCTGCCACATGTCCACCTCTACGACCATACTATAGAAGCCAAACTGTCTAGAGGATCTGATGGTTGTCATAAAAGCGCATAGCCCTGACAAAACCTTTGTGCTTTAACGACAACCGTTGATCTTCTGACACGTCAGGACCCGCTGTGCCTTTAGAAAAATAGGTCCCACCACGATCGCACTTGTGCACTTAAACAAAGAAGACCACCAGGCAGTTGCATAGGACATGAGACCCACACGGCCGCGTGGCAAGCAGTCGCATGTTCGCATGTCAGAAAAGTCTGACATGCGGCCATGCGACAGCCAATAGGGAAGAAGCTGGACCCACCACATGGTCGGACTTGCGCAGTTAGAGAAAACAAAATCAATCAGGGCAGAAGTGCAGTGTCAAAAACACACAGGGTTTTCACACAGATCGAAAACACACAGGAATTTTCAATAGACTGAAAGGCAAACAAGGAAGCCAAAAACACATAGAGTTTTCGACGCATCAATAGATAAGCGCACAAAGTAGGAAGAACAAGGGGTCGAAAACAACACAGGTTGAAAACACATAGACCAAAAACATCATGAACCTTTTGAAAACACTATGGGTTTTCGACACTGAGGTAGATTTTGAAAATTTTTCCAGCAGGCTTAGAATTCGAATATCTTTCTGGGTTTTGCGAATTTAGAGATGTAGTTTGGACCAAGGCAAGGTGACACACTGAAGAACATAGGGCCAAGAGAACCAAGAAGATTTGCAAGAAAATAGGCCATTTTCATAAGGTTTTGCAATGACAAAAAATGGGCCTAACAGTGGCTCTGTCTAGGGATGTATGCCTCCTGCAGGCATAGCAAGGACTTAGAATCACTGGTTAAAGTAGACCATCCCACAAGAAAAATATGCAGAGACCAAGGAACAAGCAGGGCAAGACCAAGCCACAGGACCAAAAACCGATAGACCAGGGAAAAATAGGGCAAGGGCAAGCAACCTATATACAAGAATTTACAAGATGTACAACCCTAACTACTGTTCATGGAAAACAGAGTACCTCAAACGAAGTACTGCTTCAAGAATTGTCCATGAACTTACAACTCTTGAATATCAACATTAGAATCCTTGATGATGTAAGAATCTTGGCGCCATTTCTCATGAATTAGATATGGCCCTAACCAGATGGGATCAAATTTACCATGTTTCCCCTTGTCCTCCAATCTGGCATTCCAAACTAACACCAAATCACCAGGCTCAAACTTTCTGTCAACAGTCTTTTTATCATATAGATTATTAACCTGCAACTGCAATTTGGCATTCCTTGCAACTAATTCTCTTCTAGTTTCATCCAACCTAATAATTCTCAACTGCATCTCATCATCAATGTCATCATCATACAACTGCACAAACTTGTACATCTCCAACAAATTATTCTGAGGCATCCTAGCATGAATTCCATACACCAAGTCAAATGGTTCACAACCAATTACCTTCTTCATAGTTACCCTATCAGCCCATAGAGCTAATGGCAGCTTTGAATTCCATGCCCTTTTATTCTTCTCCAGAATTCTGTTCAAAATTTTAATCAAGCTCCTATTAGTAGATTTTGCCTGACCATTTCCTTGCGGATGATAAGGTGAGGAATTAGAAATCTGAATTCCCAAACCTTTGCAAAAGTCCTTATATTTGGCAGACCTGAAGCACATAGCATTGTCACTCACTATCCTCTTAGGGCACCCAAACATTGTAACAACATTATTCATCAGAAAGTCAATTACCACCCTGCTAGTTGCATTCCTTGTAGGTACAGCTTCTACCCACTTTGTAAAGTAGTCAGTGGCAACTAAGATCCATGAATGTCCTCCACTTGACTTGTTTGGTATCTCCCCTATGAAATCAATTCCCCACTGCTAGAAAGGAGCCTGAACTTCTACTAGTTTTAATGGTACAGTACCTAAAAATTTAAGCTTACTAGAGAACTTTTGACAAGCATCACATCCCCTTACCAACTGTTCTGCATCCCTGAAGACTGTGGGCCACCAAAATCCTGCTCTCAAGATCTTATGAGTAGTTGTTTTACCCATATAATGTTCACCACAAACTCCCTCATACATCTCCTTCAACAACACATTAGCCTGATTCTCATCTACACATTTCAATAGTATGCAATCCAGATTTTTTCTATACAGCTTACATTTCACAATTACATACTTAATGGCCTGTAACTTCAATGTCCTCTTTTGATTATCATTCATACTATCTGGACACCTCATGTTTCTCAAATAGTAAATAATATCCTGATACCAAATACAATCATCCATATCACATGTATAATCAATTTCATAATGATTTACCTAGTTTGCATCAAGATTGGATTGGGCCATCAGTCTTGCCAATCCCTGTCCTCTAACCAATTTAGTGATCTGGATCTCAACATTGAATTCTTGGATCCTATTGATCCATCTGCATCTTCTTCCAGACACCTCTTGCTGTGAGAAAATGTCCTTGACAGCTGCACTTGGCACAAAAGCAATCACAACTACTCCCATCAAGTAACATCTAAAAGCCTTGATTGCCTTCACAAGTGCATAAGCTTGCTTCTCATTTATGTCATACTTTAATTTTGCAGCTTGCAAAGATTTACTAAAAAATGAAATAGGCTACTCAAAACCATCCTTATTCTTTTGTAACAAAACTACAACAATAGTGTGAAAGGATGCAAAAGAAAAGATATGCATTGGGACACTATAATCAGGTGCCTTTAGCACTAGTGCATCTTTGATAGCCTACTTGATATTCTTGAAAGCCTCATCAGGCTCACCCTCCCAATGGATTACAGATCCCTTCTTCAACATCTTCGAAATAGGTCTAATAACCTCTGTAAAGTTTGTCACAAACCTCCTTAGAAAATTGACCTGACCAAAGAAAGACTGAATCCCTTTAACATTCTTTGGCCTCTTAATTTTATCAATTGCTGCTACCCTCTTTGGGTCAATTCTCACTCCTTGCTTCCCAACTAAGTGGCCAAGCAACTTACCCTCTGTGACACCAAAAGCACATTTCCTTGGGTTTAATGAAATGCCAAATTCCAAGGCCCTCACAAATGTTTTCTCTAAATGAGCACAATGGTCTTCTTCCTTCTTGGAATAGGCAGTCAAATCATCCTGATACACAACAAGGAAATAATTAATGAAATCTGAAAAGGCAACATCCATTTCCCTCTAGAAAGTAGCACCAGCATTTTTGAGACCAAAACGCATTCTCACATAAACATATGTTCCCCAAGGTGTTGTACATGCTATCTTGAATTGTTCTGATTCCTTAACAATGACCTAATTGTAGCCAGAGAAACTATCCATCATTGACATCAATTTTGATCTGGTTACTCTCTGCAACATAGCCTCCATATTGGGCAAACAATAATTATCTTTTAGTGAGCTGATGTTCAAATTTCTGAAGTCCACACAAAGCTTGATGTCACCATTCTTTTTTCTTACAGGAACAAGATTTGACACCCAAGAAGAATGCCTTATAGGCTTGATAATGCCAGCATCTCTCAACTTCATTAATTCTTCCTACATCTTGGGTGCCAAAGTAGGATTAATAGGCCTTTGTTTTTGCCAGAAAGGTTTAGCATCTTCTCTTAATGGAATAACATGCTGAAATAAATCCTCTCTATAAACCTTTAGGTCATCATATGACCATGCAAAAACATGCCTAAATTTCCTCAATAATTCAATCAAAGGTCTCCTTACCTTTTGAGATATACCTCTACCAATGTACACTTTCTTAGGTTCCTCATGTGATCCAAGATTCATCTCCTCAAGATCAGCATGATCATCTCCTTTGATATTCTTTTGAACTCTATCATGGTTGTCAAAGACAGTCTCCAAAACAACAAGCCCTTTTGGCACCTTGTTAGTTCTAAGCTGAATGACCTCATTGCCTAAGACAACCTCCCTTCTATTGACTCAACCAAGGCTGAACAATCAAGTTCCTAACCATGATACTGATCCTTGCAATCCATAAACTTCAAAATATCATTATCATCATCAAAAACTTGCCAATTCTCAATATTGTCTAGTATACTAGGCCTAGCCTAAATTTCAACTTTAGAAATACCAAAGAATGTGACATCATTAGGAGTGATTGCAATATTGGCCAACAAGTCAGCCATCTTGTTGTTACTCCTATCCCTCCACTCAATATTGAAGGCATCAAACTGCTCAATCAAATCCCACACTCATTCCTATATTGTTTCAACCTTCTATTCTTGGAAGCATACACTGACTTGACTTTGGACACCACCAACTCAGAATCACCAATAACACTTATGCATTTTATACCATGCTTTTGTACCAACCTCAGTCCAAACAACAAAGCCTCATATTCTGCTATATTGTTGGTACAAAAGAAGTTCAATGTGAAAGAGAACTTGTAGGTGTTTCCATCAGGAGAAATAAGTAAAATACCTACTCTTGTGCCATCTTTGCAGTTTGCACTATCAAAGTACATGACCCACAAATCACCCTCCACAAAGTTAGCACCTACGTCAGTAGAAATAGGTGACAAAACAAGCTCATTTTCAAATACAGGGATCTCTTCCCTAAAAGTATTTACATCAGTATCCACAAAACATGTAGTTTCATTATCTATGTTTCTCTCAATCATGTGGCATACTCTTGGCTCTCGTTCAATCTTGACAAATTGCTCATCAATCTTGAAAGTTGCATAGGACAAATCACACTGTAAACTTCCACCCATGGCAGCACTCCATCTTCTAGATAACAACATCCCATAATGGGGAGGGATATCCACCACTAAAACAATCATTGTTAACACTTTCTCTGGATATGCTACCAACCTATATGGCATTGCATTGATAGTCCCTATGACTGGTACCTCCCTCTGATCCATTGCACAACATCTACCCTACACTGTATCAACTTTAAGGCCCAACCTCTCCATGATTTTTAAGGGCATGATAGTATTAGAGGCACCACTATCAATCATACAATTTCTTAATTTCATCCCATTCACAAGAACACTTAAGAATAATGGGTCAATATTTTCAAGGCTGGCATTGACAAAACTGTCCAAATATATTGGAGGAATTTGAGACACAATTCCCTGAGTAGCAACATCCTTCAAAGCTTTATCTTGAGATCCATCACATGAAGTATCATTTTTGTGAGTATTACCAACCCATGCAATAGCCTTGTCTTTATGTTCAGGGATCGTCAACAATTCTGACAATGGAACCTTAACTGTAATTTGTGACAACACAGATAACATGTCAACAGGGGTAGAAGCAGGAATCTCAATCTGCACTACCTTAACATCCCTTTGCTTGTCTGACATATTAGGTGTATTGACCACCCTCATTTTCTCAACCTTAGCCATTGTGTTAACTGGCTTCTCAATCAACATATAAACATAGAATAATGTAGTTGTCATTATTTAACCTCTTGAAATAAACTCAATGGTTAGAATTACATCAAGTGTATCCATTCTCATGCATAAAAGTATCAAATTTAATATACCATTGCCGAGGTGCTTGGTTCAGGCCATATAAACTTTTCTGTAATTTGCACACTAAACTCTCCTTACCCTTGACCTCATATCCTTGTGGCTGAACCATATATATTTCTTCATCCAAATCACCATGAAGAAAAGTTGTTTTAACATCAAGCTTCTCTAAATGCAAATCTTTAGTAACCACAATACTTAAAACAGTACAGATAGAAGTCATTTTAACAATAGGAGAAAATATCTCATCAAAATCAATACCATGTTTCTATGCAAATCCTTTTACGACCAATCTGGCTTTAAATCTTTTCTTACCTCCATCTTTTTCTTTCAACCTATAAACCCATTTATTCTGCAAAGCCCATTTTCCTACAGGTAACTGACATAAATCCCATGTTTGATTTTTCAACAAAGAGTCCATTTCATCTGTCATTGCAGACTCCCATTGAAGTTTTGTATCCACCTGCATAGCTTCATTATAACATTCAGGTTCACCAGCATCAGTTAATAAGATAGAATACAAAGAAGGTGAAAATCTATCTAGAGGTCTACTTAGCCTTGTTGACCATCTAACATTCACTGGGGTGTGTGGTATTTGTTGTTGCTGTTGTTGCAAAGCATAAGGAACTACTAGAACATGAACTTGTGGAGTAGCATCCAGTACTACATAATCATTTTCTTTCTTCTCATGTTGCTACAACAGATCTTTGTACAATACTTTCTCATTAAATATGACATCCCTGCTTCTTACAATTTTATGATTTTCAAAATCCCAAAGCCTATAACCAAATTCATCAATGCCATATCTAACAAATACACATTTCTTTGACTTAGCTTCCAGCTTGGTTCTATTTTTAGAATCTATAAGTGCAAAAGCTTCACAACCAAAGGTTTTGAGAAAAGAATAACTCACCTTCTTACCACTCCATGCTTCCTCTGGAATACCACAGTCCAAAGGAGTAGAGGGGCCTCTATTGATTAAATAAATAGTAGTGTTCACAGCCTCTAGCCACATATTTTTGGGCAGCCTAGCATGCAACCTCATACTCCTTGCACACTCCATTATTGTCTTGTTCATGCGTTCAGCCACTCCATTTTCTTGTGGAGTCCTTGGTATAGTTTTCTGCCTATGAATACCATTAGAGGAACAATATTCTTCAAATTTTGTGCTGCAATACTCACTATCATTATCAGATCTGAGACATTTTAACTTTTTACCAGTCTCATTCTCAACCAAGCATTTCCATTTCTTAAAAGTTAGATACATCAGATTTCTGTCTAAGGAAATAAATCCATACTTTTCTTATTACATCATCTATAAATGTAACATAATACAGAGAGCCACCAAGGGAAGATACCCAAGCTGGTCCCCATACATCTATATGCACAAGTTCCAATCTCTCATTTTTCTTTTCCTTTCCATTCTTCACAAAACTAACTCTCTTTTATTTTCCATAAACACAACTTTCATAGAAATCCATATTGACACATTTCAGACTAGGTAAAACTTTCTTTGAATGAAGTAATTTCACACCTTTTTCACTCATGTGCCTGAGTTTGTTGTGCCACAGTGTTGTGTCAGAATCTACAACAATGGTTTGATGTTCTTCCTGCTCAACTATAGCCACTGTTCCTGAACATTCATTTTCTTCTAAAATAATTAAAGTAGAAGGAACAGTATGACCTATACAAAGATATAAGGTGCCTACTTTCACACCTTTTGCTACTACTAAGGAACCTTTTGAAACCTTCCAATTTCTATCATTAAAAGTAACTGCGCAACCCTCATCACCCAGTTGCCCTGCTGAAATTAAATTTCTACTCAGCCTTGGAACATGTCTTACCTCTTGTAGTAGCCAATGATTCCCATTTTGCAACTTAATCTTGATTTTTCCTTTTCCAACAATTTGACAAGGTTCATTATCTCCCAAATAAACTAGCCCAAAATCCCCTTGGACATAATCAACAAAATAACCTCTATGGGGTGTAGCATGAAATGAAGCCCCTGAATCTAACACCTATGAATCATCAACATTTTCTAAAGACAAAAGAAAAGCATCCTCTTCCGATTTGTTACTTACCACATTTGCCTCCTTGTTTCCATCATTTTTGTCTCCTTGATCTTTCTTCTGAGACCAACAATCTTTCTTCTTATGTCCTAGTTTTCCATAGTACTAGCAATCATTTGGCCCTTTGGATTCAGACCTCTTTCCCTTTGATTTGCCTCTTGATTTTCCATGATTTCCAGAGTTGTTTCCTCTATCTCTTGTTCTACCTTTTCTTTCTGCATTCAATACACTACCTGATGTGGATGCCCTTGAGCTTTTCCTATGAATTTCCTCACTCAATATAACACCAACAACATCATCAAAATTTAGGGTATTTGAACCAGAAATAGAATTACTAACAACCATTACCAAGCCATTCCAACTTTCTGGCAAAGAACACAAAATCAAGAGAGCCCTAACCTCATCATCAAAAGTAATTTTAACTAAGGTTAACTGACTTGTAACTGTATTAAACTCATTCAAATGATCAGCAACTGATCCACCTTCTACCATTTTCATATTAAATAAATGCTTCATAAGAAATACCTTGTTTGAAGCTGAAGGCTTTTCATACAACTTTGCTAGGGTGTCCATCAAATCTTTAACTTTTGTTGCTCCAGTAATATTGAATGCCACCAATTGTGCCGGGCATAGACGAATACTCCCCAGTGCCTTCCTATCCAAAATATCCCAATCTTCCTGAGACATTGCTGCCTCTTTCTTGGCTATTCCCTCTAATGGCCGCCATAGATCCTTCTGATAAAGATAGTCCTCCATTTGCATCTTCCATAACTGGAAGTTCTGCCCATTAATCTTATCAACCTTCAGTCTGCCCTCGTCTGCCATTTCTCCCACTTAACCAAGAGACTCTCCCACTAACTCATGAGACCTGCTTCAGAGAATAGATGAAAGAATGAACAAAATAACTTCGCTCTGAAACCACTTGTTAGGAGTAACAAGGCAGAAATAACAATTATGTGCAAATATAACTAATATCATAAAACAATAAACCACACAGAAGAGAACAAAAGACACAAAGATTTAACATGGTTCACCCAATCCCTGGGCTACGTCCACCAACAACAAGTCCAATATTATTATTATCCAGTGATTACAACTTGATTACAATTTGTAATCCATTATAGCTCAAATCTACCACAAGCACTAAAATCATACATACGAAAAATCCATAACCCTAAGCCATATTATACAATATTTTTTGCCACTTTAGAGTTAAATGAATTATAACATGTCGGCCCAAATAACTGAAAAATAGTTGGCCTCAAAAAAATTCAAAAAAATGTACAGTACTTTCTTGGATAGTACTTTCCTAATTAGTCACCACAAGCTAACAATCTCCTACTTGGTGACTAACCAATATCCACACTATACAAAAAAACCTCCCACTTGGAGACTGATCCTGTAGCAATACCGCTACCATATGAGGCTCCCACTGGATCGAACCACCCTGGACTCAGCTGTTCCTTTATGTTGTTCAATCTAGAAGACCAACTGAAGCTGAACATGAGTTCAACATCTCCCTTGTTACTACCTTTGTAAACATATCTGCTGGATTATCATCAGTATGAATCTTTTCCAGCCTTAACGTCCCATCATCGAAAACTAACCAAATGAAAAATGTACAGTACTTTTCTAGATAGTACTTTCCTAATTAGTCACCATAAGCTAACACTAATTCTCTTATTCAAGGGACCATAGGCTTCAAGTTCTTATGCTGGCATGATCTAGGTATGTGCAAGATCATGAGGGGCCAAACTATGCCCAAAAGTGGCAATGAAAAATCAGCAAATCAGGGTTAGTCAACTTGATGTGAAAATTTGAACTAGCTAACGACCTAATACCAAAAAATTGTAACAATAGAATCTATAGGAAATTGAATTTAGTTTCTAAAATACTAGGCCTTCTCTAAAAAAAAATTAATATAATTTGTGAAAAGTATAGATTTCAATACAGCAGTACAAAAATTTTAGGAAAAAAATAAGTAGGTGTATGTCTGACCACCTTAATAATGATCAAATGATAATATTTTTTCATAAGATTTAATATATAAGTAGTAGAATCATGCTCGGATGTGACGCATATTTTTTTGTAATTTTATTCCAAAAAAATAATTATTTATGAATTTTCTGCTACAACATTTTCAGAATTAAAAAAATCCCAGGTCTGACCACCTTAACTCATTCAAACCTTTACAAAATTCAAATTTTTATTTTTTTCCTTATATTAGGAAAAGCATAGAATGTGACGCATTTTTTGGATTTCAAAAATGTTATACTGTTTGAAAGTTATAGTCATTTTTCAATCAGTATATAAATCAACACTTTAGAGGTAGCTCAATTAGAAATAACTAATAATTACTTACTGAATTCAAAATTTGATAGCAATTATATTGATAGAAAGTTGATAATATCCTTAAAATACCCTTTTCATTTTATCAAATTTGGGTGAAAAAAAAGTCGTCAGCTACATTGTTGAAGTCTGGAACTCAGAGAAACAAGGGAAAAACACATATTTGAGACATTTCAATAGTTGACCATGTAGGTTTGGTGCACAAGGCAATACTGAGCCTAATTGGGTACCCGTATAGGATGGCATAATTTTGAATTTTCACTTTCCCTTCCCTCCACTTTCTCCCTCCATATGATATATTATATATAAAAAACTATATATTAGATATATTGAATATTTATAATATCAATTATATATTAAATATTATATAATATACATTCTAGATTAAATATTATTTAATATATATTAATATTAAAAACTATATATTATATATATTAAATATTATATAATATACATTTTACATTAAATATTATTTAATTATATATTAATATCAAAAACTATATATTAGAATTATATATTAGATTATATATTAGATTATATATTATATATATTAAATATTATATAATATATATTTTACATTTTAAATATTATTTAATATATATTAATATTAAATATAAAATTATATATTATATATTATTTTATATGTATAATATATTATTATGTATTTTACGACTATGTACGAAAGGTTGGAAGATTGTAGAAAAATCATGGATGGGTGTTGAAAGAAGCAAAGGAAATTAATCAACCATTTAAAAAATTCATGGGTGGCCATTGAGGAAGAGAGAGAGTGAGAAGGTGGCGGGGGTTGAGAGAGGAAGAGAGAGAGTGAGAAGGTGAGAGAGAGAGAGAGAGAGAGAAGGGGAAGGGGAAGGGGAGAGAGTAGGAGAGAGTGAAGGGGAAGGATAACCAATTCATTACAATATTAATCAGTAAGGAGCAAGGCAAACTTAAATAATATCACAGGAGGCATTGGAAATCCAAATTCTAATTAGGAGTTTTAAGAAAAGTGAGAAAGGTCCTGGATAGGGACATTACAGATCCACACATTGTTTAGTAGATACCTCCAAGAACCCACATACACAGGAGTAGGTTTTAAGTAAGACTAAGATTGTTTATTGGTTCAAATTTATATTACTATGTTGTACTTTTGATTAACATCCAATGATTGGATGTGAAATTCACAAATTTGATTATATTGCCATTGGTTCTATTTCAAATTTTGGAAAAAATGGATATTTGACATATGTTCATAAATTTTAGTCAACATCATTTTAAAATAACACATCAGTTTATTTTTACACATTGAGAATATCATCCTTAGGAATTCAATTGAAATTGACATAGGTCATAGGAAATAAATGCCCCAACTATTTGGTGTCTTCTACATTTTGAGTTTCTTATTACAATCAAGAGAAGAATATTACTCTCCAAATGGTTTTGGACAGTAACATTTGTACTTCCTCTTCACAAATATATTTCTTCCCTCATCTTGCTACCTATTGATATCGACAAAGTGAATCTAGGCATTTCTGCCATGTAATGGGAGAAAATTGGTTTCCTAATTTATTGATATGTGTCTAAATAACACATGCAAGAACCTTTTCTTTGATATTGCTCACTAACACTTTAGAACTAAAAATGTTTACAAAAAATGGCATGTACTTGCATGAGGACATTATATATTATAGGAATCCCAAACAGAAATAGCAGGCAAGCATCTCAAAAAGTACTAACTAATAGCAAGTGGGATAATGCAGATGCTTTAATAAACCACTATCTTCTTTACTCAAGCAACATTTGGTTCATTTGCTCAACTAGGGCATGTTTGGGAACAAACAGTCTCCATTTAAACTCAAGTCTCTGGAAATGTAGTTATATTTGTCAGTGGAGAAGATACACCCATTGGATCTGCAATAACTTTATGCTCACTCGAATTTCCATTTCTCTTCAATTGGGATACTCTTTCCAAAATTGCATCTACCCTTTTACCAATTTGTGAAATCAATGGGTCTATTTGTGGACCTCGAAGGAGTTGGTCACCTAAACAAGAACCTTGAGATGAATTAGGAACTTCTCAATGAAAGAGATCAGTACCTTGAGAAGCTCTCCATTTGTCAGCTGAATTAAAACCTTGGACCATAGATGGCTGCCCTTTGTTGTAAAATGAGGAGTGAGACTGCCTTGCCAAAGGTGGCAATGAACCTACATTTGAGGGATATTGCCCAACATGAGTAACCTAGTTTCCCAAGTCCTCTAAATTCAAGGCCATTGACAAATAGGCATTACTAATAGAAGTATTTGTGGTACTAGAATGAAGTGCATGACCCAATTCTTTTCCTGCTAATGAACCAATTTGAGACTTCATTTCACATTGCTCTGTGGATAATTCCACAGTACTTGTTACTTCTCTATCTGAATTTTTTGTGTTAGTGTACATGTGCACTGAAGAGCTTCTATCACTACTTCAGCTACTACCAGATGGTGAGTACTCATCATCATCATCTGACATAGGCTCACATGCATATCTTACTTTTTTCCTTTGCTGCTTTCCCCTTCTTAGCTCTTCCTCCTTATGTATAACTTCCATCATTGGTCCAAGAAGCTCTTCCCACTCTTTCCCATTAATATGCAAATATTTTTGTTCGTAATAGTATTTTTTGCATTTATTATGATATTGATGCAATTTGATGCACCATTTCTAGTTGATCCATACTTCCCTTTCATTTTACTTGCTTTTCTCCTTTTGCACATCATAGGCTAGGATTTGACAGCGGGTATGACCTTGGTACTACCGGTGTTAATGATAAATTTTACCTTTTACCTATTAATTTTTTGTCATTTTTCCTATATGATGCTTTTGTATAGGAATTATGGATATTCTCTGGGAAACTTTTTAGTTTTTTCCTATAGGATGTGTTATACACTAATTTTGCACCCTTTGTTTCAAGCTCTCTTGGTCTTGATAACTCAATATAACATGGGAATCATCTCTAGGTTGTGGGACCTTTGCTAACTGAGATGAGACCTCCAGGTTCTTGGCTGGTTCCTCTTGGATAATCACCTTAATTTTCTCTTAGACATGAAAGTAAACTTTGGAGGGAAAGGGATAGAAGGAATGCTTGAAAAGGGAAATGACTGAAAGCAAACTACCTACTAGGTGATGCACCGAAACTAGGGTTTGGATCTTAGTATGTAGGATGAAATCAATGAGAGGCTTAGGTCTAGTAGGTCACAACTTATTGAATAGGCTTTCATAAGTATTTCATAGGAGGGGTCTACAAACAAAGAGGGTATTCAGGGAAAGAAAGAGATCCTTTCACAAATAATGACACTCCTTGGGGTAGACAACAATCTATGACCGGCAAACAAACATTCACCTCTACAACTAGGTATAGGAATGAGACACGATTGTTAAGGGGTTGTAGTATACCCACAAAAGCATTCACATCAAATCATTCACAATAATACACATGAATTGCAGAAAGGAAGAAGGATCAAGAACCCTAAGATATCATTGAGAAACATATAAATACTTTGATTCAATAAGAGATAACTCACACAAAAAAGGCATAGGGACATGAAAAATGTCACAAAATATCTTCAATCTCTGAATTACCAATGGGAGGTTACAGAATGTAGAAGACTAGAGGGCAAGAAATGCCACAGATAGCCTTCTAAGAAAGATACTTTCTTCTTACAAAATGTGAACTCTCTAACCTCTTGAGCACTAAGGCTCCAAAAATATAATATATACATCTCCTGTATGTAGGTAGGAGAAAAACCTAACTAGGGTTACATAAATCTGCAATAAAATATCAAACCCTAATGGTACACTGATTACCATCATCAAATCTCTGACAACAGCTAGTGATCAAATCAAATCTCTTCCTTGCATGTTGATTCTAGTACTAAGCCCACCTATAGACACATCAACCTTGATCCATCTACCTACCTGCAACTCCACTAAGCCATGAATGCATCCAAATCTGATCTTGTTCTGATACCTGGGTTTAAAAAGATTAACTCTGCAAGGTGGTGGCAAGCTCATTAAAGCTTTCAGCACATCGTGGCACTCTATAAAATCCATGGCACTGACGATCAGATCCTCTATTATCATCCCCTCAACCTTCACTATCCTGAGGAATTCAATTCTAGCTACCTATTTGTCGTGCATGGCCGCAAAATGCAAACCCTAGCAAAATAAATATTTAAATTTGAAAAAGAACGGCTAGAAGGTTGCTAAAATGTAACCATCGATCATTCTATCTCTCGCCAGATCAGGCAGCTTAGATACACCAAGAAAAAAACTTTTAAGATCCCTCTGACAAGTCAACCACCACCGTGGAAGTTAGTAGCCAATCACCGGTAAGCAAGTCAGCGTCCCTGACAGACTTTGGACCCATGTCCCTGAGAACACCATCAGATGGCTTTCGCTATACCGTGATCATAATGATCGAGCATCTTGGATCTCTGGTGTAATGATAGTCGTGAGATCCTACAGAGAGTTAATCTCTTAGAAAGCCTTGACCCCATGGGCCCACTGACAAATGTATCAAATAGATTCATTGCTGAAGATGAAGGATGCATCTCTTGTGAAGGTTTACCATAGGACCTAGGTGAAACTGGTAGTTTTGTAAAGGAGTCAATTTGATAACCCCCCATAACAAGGTCTATGGCTTTGAACTTATCCTAGCATTGTGATAAAGTGGTGTCAAAATCCTCTGCTTCTCTGTTGAGGGGAACATGAGTCCCTGCTAAAATTGTATTAACAAATAATGTGCTATCCCCGGGTATACAAACTTCTACTCCATTATAGGGGAACTTAACACATTGGTGGTAGGTGGATGACACTACTTGTAGTCATGGATCCATGGTCTACCAAGCGGGATATTATAGGCTAAAGGACCAGCATCAACAATTTGGAACAAAATGTCCTTTTCAATGGGGCCAATCCTAACAGGAAGGATGGCCAAGCCTTTGGAGCTTCTCTTTGCCTGATCATAGGCTTTAATAGTGATTTTCTTACGAGTATCAATAACTTGTTCAGAGTAACCCAGTATTTTCAACAAACTCAAGGAACAAATATTGAGCCCAACGCCCCCATCAATCAACACATGCCTGACACGGGTCTTGTGAATCATGACTTCAATATGAAGGGCAAGATTATGCAGATGGCTCAAGGCTTTGTCATCTTCTTCTGAGAATGTGAGGTAGCGAGGGCTGGCAAGGTGGTTAAACATGTTTTGAAAAATATGAGTTGACTTTTGTGTCCATATGAGAAAAAAAGTGCTTTTCTTCTTTTTATAAAATAAGAATAATGCTTTCTTTGTGCAACTTAGGATAAGAGGAAAAGTGGGGGCTTTTGATTTATTGAAAGGGGAGGGAATTCCTTTTAATTAAATAAAGACTTAGGATAAGATGGTTAGCCCAGAGAATAAAATCAGATAAATGATAAAATTAAGATTTGATCAAGAAAATTGATATAATTGAAAAATATTGATTCAGGGATTTGATAAATTGCTGAATGGGGGCCCAAAGTCTAGTGACCATTTTAGGGTACATACACCCACTAGAATTTAGATTTAAGAGTACTACCAAAGACAAGATAAGAATTGGGTTGATGGTGAACTATTTGCCATGACAAAGATACTACAGAGGCAGATGAAAGAAAGGTATACGATACCAGATAATATAGTGGAAAAGTATGAGGACACTATCTATTTCATGGTTGAAATTGATTGTGTCTACTTTGAGGTAGTAGAACCAAGAATGAAGTGGTGTTATCCCATGGGATATGAAGTAAGTGCTGAGATTATGACCATGCAAGTGGAGCATGTACTGGCAGTAGAGATAGACCCTACCCAATAAAGATGGGGAACATATAGGGAAAAGTATGAAAAATTCAAAGAAGAGCAAGGGGTATGTGCAAGATCATGAGGGACCAAAAAGTGGCGATGTCAGTTCAAAACTTTGACAATGTAGTTGATGAATTTTTTTCACCTGAATTTGATAAAATGAAAATGGTAGATATTAAGGAGATTATTAGCTTTCTATCGATATAATTGATGTCAAATTTTGAATTCGGTAAGTAATTATTAGTTATTTTCCAATTGAGCTACCTCTAAAGTGCTGATTTATATACTGAATGAAAAATGACTATAACTTTCAGATAGTATAACATTTTTGAAATCAAAAAAATGTGTCACATTCTATGCTTCACCTACTATAAGGAATTTTTTTTTTTTTGAATTTTGTAAAATTTTGAATGAGTTAAGGAGGTCAGACATGAGAGTTTTTTTATTCTGAAAATGTTGTAGAAAAACATTCATAATTAATTATTTTTTTTGAATAAAATTACAAAGAAATATGCATCACATCTGGGCATGAGTCTACTACTTATATATAAAATCTTATAATAAAATATTATCATTTGATTATGATTAAGGTGGTCAGACATACACCTACTTCTTATTTTTTTCTTGAAATTTTTGTAAAGCTGCATTGAAATCTATACTTTTCACCAATCATACTAACTTTTTCTCAAAAAAGGCCTAGTATTTTAGAAACTACATTCAATTTTCTATAGATTCTATTCTTACAACTTTTTGATATTAGGTTCATAGCTAGTTGAAATTTTCACGTCAAGTTGACTAACCCTGATTTGATGATTTTTCATTGCCACTTAAGGGCATAGTTTGGCCCCTCACGATCTTGCACATACCCAAAGAAAAGGTAACAAGGAAAAGGAAAGTCAAAAACATTGTTCAAGAGATAGCTGCAAAGATGGAAATCACTAAGGAGCAACTGAGAAGTATAAGAACTAGGATGGAGGCATCTTCTAGCACTGCTATTGATGCACCTATTGCTTTGGAGACAGAAAAGACAACAATCCCTACTACATTAATATTGTTGATTTGTCAGCTACACAAGAGGAAGGAAAAAATATGTTGTGCCTTCAATCATTCGCAGAAGATCTACAAGAATAGGTAAGCAGGACAATCCTAAGGAGAAAGAAATAGAAGTGAAGAAGAAAAAGAAAGAGGAAAAGGAAGTTGAAAAAGTGTGTGATGGGAAACAGTGAACAATAAGAGAGCAGTAAAAGATGGGAACCTAAAAATAGTTGACAGATACTATGAGAGATATGTTTCTAAGGAGAAAGGGATCATTGAAGATAGTATCAATGAGTATCTACTAGCCTTTAAGAAGAATCTATTGGAGATTGAAGGAAGTATCCTAAAGATCTATACAGTAAACTAGAAATCAGAAAATAGTTGGCAGAATCAAAGGATGAAAATATAAGGAACAAGGAAATTGAAGATATGTTACCGGTTGTATCAATATGAGAGAGAGAGAGAGAGAGAGAGAGAGAGAGAGAGAGTCATAAATGTACTGAAACCCCTACTGAGGACAAATGCCAAACAAGTCAAAATCATGGCTAGGAAATATGATGAGATGATTGAGGACACCCAAAAGGCATTAGATCAAATTCTAATATATGATATGACAAAGAAGATCTCACCTCCCAAGGCTACTATGCCTATATCTTTGGGTTTGGGAGAAAGCTCCAAGACAGTGGATGAAAGTGTTCAAGATAGCATGCAACCAGATTTCTTTGTCACTAGTGTTCCTATGACCCTTGACACTTCACATGATGTTAATGATCCATTATTCAATAATGTGGTTAGTGTGATGGAAGTTGGAGATCAAGAGAAGTTAGAGGAAGAGAAATTAGAGGAGAAACAAGAGGAAAAAGTATAGGAGAATGAAATTCAGCTGAAGGAAAAGAAGGAAGAACATATCAAATCATAAAAATCTATTTAGGTTAGATTAGACACATCCTTATTGTTGGCAAGTATGGCCAAATTGGTAAGTTTAGATATGGACAGTATGGATGAGGATGAGCTGATGAAGCTACATCCTTTATGGATTTTGCTAAAGCTAAAGAACGATTAGTTCAAAAAGGTGACAAAAGAGTTAAGGTAATGGCCAGGGCTGTAGAAATAGTGAACAAGCTACTTCCCTCACCGGTTATCTTTCAACAAAAGGATGAAGATGAGAACTGTGGTATAGTATTGGATATCTTTCATAGTCATTTTGACTCATTGCTAAAGACTGTAGAAGATAAGGTTGAGAAGAACTTTTGGAAAAGAAGTTGAAAGAAGTCTGTTAGTCCATCTCATGGGACTTAGACATTCTCAAGGCTACTACTCTTAAGGCCAAGAGTTGTGTAGCACAAGGCATGAAAATTTACAGCTACTACATAAGTCCTTACAAGCATATAAAGAACATTGAGGAGATCATACGCAAGGATAGGGCTACTCTTGATAGTCTTATGGATAGTTGTGAATCATCTTCACTAACTATGGGTGAAATGGATAAAGAGAAATCAAGGATATTGGGCAAGATACGTGTACTGGAAATGGAGAAAGAGAGAGTTGTAGATAGATTTGGCTTATTAAGAAGCCTATTGACCCCTAAGCTTACAATGCTTGAGTCACATCTTTCAGATATGGAAAAGGTTGAAGGCTCAATGATTCTGTCTACACTTATAGAGCTTAAGGAAGTGGAGACAACATCATATGCATTGAATGGATTAATCCATGTCAGTGAGCTTCTAGTAAATTCATGGGCTGAGGAAGTGAAGACCTTGGAAAACTCTTTCCAAGATGTCTTAAATCTGGTGAGTAAGCACTAAATCTTTTTGTGCTTAAGTTTTTAAATTTTGAATGCAACTTTGCCATTGATGTCAAAGGGAGAGGAAGAGAAATAAAAATGAGGAAGAGAAAGAAATATGAAGGAAAATGAGAGATTAATATGTAATGAAGAAAAGAAGAGAAAAAGATGTGTAAAACAAAAAAAAAAGTAGAAAATAGAAAAAGAAAAGAAGAGAGTTGTATTGTGACACTTAGTCATTTTTCTAAGTGTTTCCATCAATGCCAAAGGGAGATATTGTTGGAAAGTGATGTTTTGGAGCACTAGGGATCACTTGAGGGTTGTCATTTATGGAAGCACTTATGATGGAGTGATCGCATGTTGAGAATTTTGCCACTGGAGTCATACTCATGAAAATGACTAAGTCCAAAATCAGGATAGTAGGATACAGTGCCACAGTTTTGGTCAACAATGAAGATATATAAGGTATTATGGCTTGTGAAGTTAACTAAAGGTATTTTTGGATGTATACATGCTTTAGTTGAGAGCGCATAAGTTTTGGTTATCAAATCAGTGAGATACAGTGTTTGGAAGGTATGCAAAGACAATCAATCAGTATAACAGGGTATATGAACAGTTGCAAAGATTAATGAGAGTATATAGTGCATATGGTAATGTGCTAAGCTAGGTGAATAAATTATATTGCCAAAATCTTTTGTAATATAAGATCAGTGACTCCATAATTATCATTTGTATAAGTTATTATTATGTTTTGTATGGTATTTGTGAACCCGACTTGATGGAAGATTTTGTATAAGTATAGAGATCTTTTATGAAAGAGAGGCATGTATGTGATTGTGATGATAAATCAAGGTTGTGAATTTGAGAGAAGAGATCAAATTCTAGATCAGTAAGATACAGAGCTATAACTAGAACTATCTAAGCAAGATAAGTGCTTGTATTGTTCACATTTTGGAGAACTCTTTTGAGATAGTTTTGATTGTAAGAGCAGTGTGCTCACCACCTTTAACCAAGTGTTTTGTATACCCCTAACAGGTTTTTGTATTCCTCTAACAAGGAAATGTACTATGTAACAATCAACTCCTAAAAGGGCAAGATCTTCTAACAGGGATATTATATTTTAGTGCATATTTGTGGGTATCATCTTGAATATAGGTAAAATGGAATCACCTCTATCGAGTGTGTGTAAAATTTATGTGTATGTGGGAAATATGAGATCTGTTGGTTGTGGATTATTCCCTTTGATCTTTGACTTGTAGATTTACACTTTGATGGATAATTCAAATAAAACTCCTGACTCTATCACCACTCCAAAGTCCACAAGGAAGAGGGCCAACTGACAAGGATCAAAGGATCCTTCTACACTTTGAGCTTCAATGCTCAGGCGGGTGTACCCTTGACTTACTTCTTCAAAGGAGTCTCAAAATGATGCACACAATGCTCAACACAAGTCTATAAAAGGTTTATCAAATGAATGTTTATGTTTGTGTGGTTGTTAACCACGACTTCAAGAGAAGGGACCAGTGCCTTATCCCAGGGCTAAGAGTCACCCAACCATATACTTCAACTAAATACCTTAAGTCAAACACAATGGAAACTAGAGTAAGTGCTTTGCCGATTACCCCTTTCCCTCAAGCACAAGGACATCAAATTCTACACCTAGCTGCAAACTCACTAAATTCACCTAAAAGGCTTTAATCGTAACTTTGTTAGAAACTTAGAGATGAATTCAAAATACTCTTTGTTTACCATACATTAACACACTTTGTGACATTAACATATATGAGCTCAGAGACAAGCAAGAAGACATACACAAGATACAATATTGGGATTCAAGAATGTTTTCCTTAACACAATCAGAATCAGCATACAATTAGCATGACACAAAGTTGAGAAAAAGACACCAAATCAAACCTCTATCAGTATATATAGTCAAAAACTAGGGACCAAAAGCAACAACATTTTTGGAACCCTTACAAAATCCAAAACTCTACAACTTATACCCCCTAGTCATCTTGAAAATCTGCAACAAGCTACGGATGACTAGGGTTAGGGTTTCAATCACCCAACCTGCTAGGAACGGTCACAAAATTTATTGCAAACACACCTCGAGCCAAGAAAGTCCTTCACCAAGTACCAAATCAACTTCTGTAATTAAGCCACATAGCCGCTAGACCACACCGCAACACCAAAAAAATCCAATCAGGCCGCTAAAACATTTAAAACTAGTCCTTTTTGGTTCCTGGAAACCCTCAAAAAATTTGAATTGGAAATCAAACGGCTACATCTTTGGCACCTAGCTCATCAACGGTCACAATTCCAATGGAGATCAACTTTATATCCCTGCCATTAGATCTTTATCTTTCCCGGACTTCACAACTCTAACTCATCCAGGGACCTCGGGCTAACTCCACAACTATGATATATCAATATTTTTTGCATGATCACATAGCACGGAGACGGGCTATGTGATCATGTGACAACCCACCAACACTGCAACCACTACCTGCCCTAAGTATCGGATCCACCTCATGTATCCACCTTAGCACCTACTAGCCAATGAAAATCAGGCACCTCAGTACACCTTGGCAAATGGACCCACTGCTCGAAAAAGCTTTACACCTTTGGGAAGATCAGAGGGTGGTCACATGATCGCAAAGGGGAGGAATATTCCTCATGATCATGCGGCCACCGTAGATCTCTTCTGCATGTTATTCTACTTAAGAAATACTGGGCCCACCATCTAGTGACAACGCAACTGTGGAAAACTTAACTGCCAGCCAAGTCACCAGATGCTAGGGACTGACCACCAGGATTCAATGACTAAGAGAAGACCGCAAGTCACCAAGTCATGAGAAGCAGACCAACCGCTAGGCAACCGAACACCACTAAGAAGCTGGGACCATGTGGACAGGTGGTAGGTGGTCACATGATTGCATGTCATAAAAGTTTGACATGTGGCCATGCAACAACCAATTTGGAATAGCATGGACCCACCACCCACATTGGACTTGCGCAGTTGAGGGAACGCCAGCAAACAGGGAACTAGTGCGAGGTCAAAAACATACAATGTTTTCGGCACAACAGAAGACTGAAAACACACAGAGTTTTCGATGCCAAAGGATAAGTGCACAAAAACAAGAAGCACAGGGTTGAAAACAATGAAGGCTGAAAACACACAGACCGAAAACATCATGGACTTTTGAAAACACTGTGGGTTTTCGACACTGTGGTAAATTTTAAAGATTGCTTCCCGCGGACCTTGAAACTCAAATAACTTTCTGGGCTTTGTGATTTAGGAGATGCAGTCTGGATTGAAGCAAGGTGACAACACAAGGAACATAGGGCAGGGCACAAACCAAGAAACATTTGCATGGAGGAGGCCATTTTCAAAGGATTTTGCCATGACAGAAAAAAGGCCTAACAAGATCCACTCCTAAATCCAAATTCCCAATGGAGAGATCTGATTTGATCAACCAAAAGGCTAATGCACAATTGAATCAATCTATGGAGAATATGAAAGAGAGAGAAAAACCCTATATGTCCTATGGAAAATTATGCTTAAAATCTAAAATAATTGAAATACAAATACTAACCTCACATTAGGGAAAATTTGGAAAATGCCAATTTATAATGTCTGTGTGTACTTTCGAGTAATTCTGCAACCTGTTTCAGACTGGAAATACCGAGACAAAGAAAACCTAGAAATCTTTTATCTTTCCAATGCCAGGTAGTCTTTGATCCTCATAAAAGGTCAAAGGCTACATTTTTTATTTGAAGGTCAATTCTGAATTTTTTCATAGATTCCAAAAGTTCATCGAAAAGGGTATCCAAATCCTCTCTTAGATTCAAAATTCTGCACCTGTACCTACAAGAAAAAGGGGTTTTTGTCGTTTGTTTGAGGGGTTTGCCTTGGTCAAACCCTGGTTTGGAATTAACCTTAATATTGAAATTGAAATAAGAATGCTAGCAAGTAGTAGAAATGGATCTAACAATGAAGCTATGCATTTCGAAAGATATGTAATTGTATTTCGAATGTAAACAAGTATATTGATATGAAAGCTTGAACACAACAATGGTAAATGTAAATCAAACCTCCATGATTGTATGCTTGGAATCCACCTTGAGGGAAGAATGAATGGATCTTGAAGATGAAAAGAAGGATCTTGAAGGAAGATCACACCATCATGATGGCTAGATCTAGGGTTTGAATGATGAATCTTGAATGCTTGAACCAAATCCCTTCAATGGCTTGAATGCTTGAATTCTTGATCTTCAATAGAGAACTTGGATGGAGAAGAGGATTTGAATGCTTGAATGGATGCTTGCTTGATCACCTTGCTTGAGAGTTCTTGAGCATGAAAACTTGATTGAGAGATGTTCTCACAAAACTTGATCGAGAGATGTTCTCACAAAACTTGATGGAGAAAATGAGAGAGGAAGGCCCCCTTTTATAGTGAACTAGGGCACAATCCTCTAGAGGGGACACCTTCAAGAATTAAATCCAATTAGTTTCTAACCTTTAGAAAATATACCTAGATTAAATTCAATTAGAGGATTGGAACTAACTAGGGGATCAAGGACAAGGTTGGAACTGACTAGGTCAAGATCAAGGTCAATCCTAACCAGGTCAAGATAGAGGTTGACTTTGACCCCATAAGGTCGACTTTGACCTTATGGTCAAAAACCTCAGAATCCAGACCCAGAATGTTATGAAATGTAGATTGGAGTGAAAATCAGGGGTAGACAAAAGCATAACAAGTATGATCCGAGAAAAGAATTGATTCCAGGTGCTTGACATGACCCAGACTACTCACTCTTAGGGCTAAATGCTCTTAACATGGAAGTGCTTCCATTTTAAGTTGATACATTAAGCCCCCACTTTAGCAAGAGTATGGACTCGATGCAAACTCTTGCTAAATGAGAAGGAAGAATAGATCCTAGTGGATTCAAAATGAGATAGAATGACACTTAGTTAGGGACACAAGCCCCCAAGCTAAGGATTCTAACTTAACATACGTGCACGAGGGTGTGAAAAAAAAAAGGACATAAAAGAGGGGTTAGTACAAAGCCAAATTAACTAGCATAAGAAACCTTTCTAAGAAACCTTTCTTATACTAACATCATATTTGGAAAACTATCATAAAAGCATAAATGTTTACATAAGAAAGACAAGTACAACACTATAAATAACATAGCTTCATGATCCAGTCCTACTAGCATGAAAGCAAAAAGAGAGAGAGGGAATAGAGTGATTACCTCACCTAGTAAGATGTCCACCTTACCATGAATCACCCTGGAGGGAGAGCCCAATAGGTTCACCCATAAATTGTGCTTACAATTTTAATTTGTCTTCTGATGACTTCTAGAATATCCATAGATCCACCTTTTTGTATCACTATGAATATGAAATGCATGTCTCCTCAGGATTTAGCAACTTATGTGCGTTACCTTCAAAAGATTTAGCATATAAGTGTGTGTCTTTTTAGGATTTAGCAGCTTATGTTTGTTACCTTCCAAGATTTAGCATATTTAAAATTAGAAATGTGTGTCCCTTCAGGATTTAGCAAATTATGTGCGTTACCTTAAGAGGATTTAGCATATTGAAAAAAATTTGAAAAATGCATGTCTCCTCAGGATTTAGCAACTTATGTGCATTACCATTGAAAGATTAAGCATATGAATGCATGTCTTTTTAGGATTTAGCAACTTATGTGCATTACCTTTCATTATTTAGCATGTAAAAATTAAAACCTATAGTACAAGGGAGGCCCTATATATGCCCCCTCCTTAATATGGCAAAACCATACTATTTTTACATGTTAAGGAAAGAAAAGAACAAGGATAAAGCCTTCTACAACATCAAGACAATATCCACAAACAACACCCAGTCCAAGCCAAGAAGGTCATAGCTCTTATGAGGCCATGGAAGGGATGAATGTAAAGAGATATCGTGCAAGAAGTGAAAAGAATGTAACCCTTATAAGGGATAACACACTGTTCAGTTTCCAAGGTGAGAGATATATCAACCATGAAAACCCAATGTCAAACAACAAAAAGAGGTTTTTACCAAGGACATAGATCTTCCATGCAAACCAAAATTTTCATGTATGATTGGATATCACATAATAGATAGATACTACTTGCCCAAGGAAAAAGGTGAATCTCGGGAAGACTAAAAAGAAGGAGATGGAATCCTTGCCCCCCCAAGTGTAGGAACAAAGATGGAAGAGGATACCTACTTCACAAGGCAAGGAGATATCCTATTTACAACAATGTACACCATATCCTTAGCAAGGGATATTGACCCCTACATCTAAGAATATACATAATCATGAAAAGGATATGTCACTCATGGAAAAGGATCCTCAAAGAAAGAGATCTTATCAACAAGACCCCCAACCAAAGAGGAGTGTTCTAGATAAAATATCATCTTTCAACATTGGGAACAAAGATTCAATCATCAAGCCCCCTGCAATCAAGAGGATGAGGAATCTTTGAAATAAGGGAAACAACTCTAACACCAAAGCAAGGGTTAGAGTTTATAAATAACATAATTTGCAACATAGAGAAGAAGTGACGACCTAGGACAACAACTTCTCATAAAAAAAAGGTTATCCATAGTCAAAAAAAATCTAACAATATGATGAAATAATATTGCAATATAAACAAATACCACTAAGCTAAGGAAAGTAGTTCCCTAGACAAAGAGAAAGAAAGAGGTACCTTGCCCCCCAAAGAAAAGGACAAGGGATACCTTTGCAAAATGAATGTCTTAGAAAAGATATCTTGAAAAGAAAAGATAGATTTTATGGATGATTAAAAACATAATGCAAAACAATAGAAAAAATAAGAGAGAAAGAATACCAATTAAGCCCCAATAAAAAGACCTAATGGATCCTAGGAGACTGGATGAAGATACACCTCTTGCCCCCCAATCGTGAGACAAGAGGGGAAGAACATCTAAATTATATCTAAAGGAGGAGAATCCCCTATATCAAAATTATGAAGGAATTGTAAAACTGCACGAGAGTGAGATATAATTCCTAAAGCAGCTCGTTCTCTAATATATAACTTGAAATGTTACAATCAACAAGTAAATGTTTGTTACTATAATGAAAAGGACATTTGTATTTGTATAAAACATCGATCGCCATAGGTCTAAATATTTATTTCTTGGAACTCATTAGGTCAACATATACCTTCTTAGCCACTTCTTAACGAGTATTAGGGTTATCTAAGATAGGTGTGGGGAGAAGAATATGAAGAGGAGGATGATGTTTAGTATCACCTACCTTAACTTGAGATCTTGAACAACCAACACCATACATATCCGGTTTAGGGGGTATATGAACTAGAAATATAATACCATGCTCATTAACCCCAAGCCCTAAACCTTTATAACCTTGTTTAGTCACCATATTATATCTGGTAGGGTACATATTATGTAAAGCATCTACGAGAGGTGATTGTTTATCATGTTCATGAGTAAAGGTTGCATAAGGTGGGATAATAGGTTTTGAAGAAGTTTCTTTACCCTTTCCTTTAATATCATCATGAATTGAAGGAGAAGGTAAATCAAAGAAATCTTGCACATTCACATCTTGAACTATAGCTTGAGTCCCATCATAAGTATGGGAAGAGCAAGGATGAATAGATGGAGAATTAGGCATCGGATTAGGATTAGGATTTTGATAGGATTAAGATTAGGATTGATAGGATTAGGATTAGGATTGATAGGATTAGGATTAATAGGAGATGGTGTATCATCTACCAAATTCTTCACATAATCCAAAAGATTAATAAGGCTACCACATAAATCTTTAATGAAGGTTTTAAATGTAGGCGGACTTGTGTCGGTCAACTTCACAAAAGCATAGGCAAGAGAAAAGTGAAGGGTTATCAACATAATGAAGTGAATGATACTTTCATAAACATCATAGGTATTATAAAGAGATGCTAAAAGAAGAGTAAAAAGGAACATAACTACACGCCAAAGCATCTTAACAATTGCCATAGAAAATGAAATGGAAGAAATATTTTTGGATTTTATTGGTTATATAGATTTTTTGTATTTTTGAATGCAACAACATAAACTAGATCTAATCTAAATGCAAGAAAGGATCTAAAATCTAACACAATAGGGCATCTAATTCCACAAAATAAAGGAGATTAAGTAGGTCGGGTTCACCAAAATGAATAGAGGTAAAATGGAATCACCTCTATTGAGTGTGTGTAAAATGTATGTGTATGGGGGAAATATGAGATCCACTCCTAAATCCAAATTCCCAATGGAGAGATCTGATTTGATCAACCAAAAGGCTAATGCACAATCAGATCAATCTATGGAGAATATAAAAGAGAGAGAAAAACCCTATATGTCCCTATGGAGAATTATGCTTAAAATCTAAAATAATTGAAATACAAATACTAACCTCACATTAGGGAAAATCTGTAAAATGCCAATTTTTTATGTCTGTGTGTACTTTCGAGCAATTCTTAAATTTGTTTCGAACTGGAAATGTCGAGATGAAGAAAACCCAAAAATCTTTTGTCTTTCTGACGACAGGTAGTCTTTGACCCTCATAAAAGGTCAAAGGCTACATTCTTTATTTGAAGGTCGATCCTGTCTTTGTTCGCAAATCCTGAAAGTTCACTGAAAAGAGTATCCAAATATACTCTCAGATCCAAAATTCCACACTTGTACCTAGAAGAAAAAGGGGGTTTTTGTTGTTTGTTTAAGAGGTTTGCCTTGGTCAAACCACGGTTTGGAATTAACCTTAGTATTGAAATTGAAATAAGAATGCTAGCAAGTAGTAGAAATGGATCTAATAATGAAGCTTTGCAATTCGATAGATATATAATTGTATTTTGAATGTAAACAAGTATATTGATATGAAAGCTTGAACACAGCAATGGTAAATGTAAATCAAACCTCCATGATTGTATGCTTGGAATCCACCTTGAGGGAAGAATGAAGGGATCTTGAAGATGAACAAAAGGATATTGAAGGAAGGTCACACCATCATGATTGCAAGATCTAGGGTTTGAATGATGAATCTTGAATTCTTGAACCAAATCCCTTCAATGGCTTGAATGCTTGAATCCTTGATCTTAAATCGAGAAATTGGATGGAGAAGAGGACTTGAATGCTTGAATGGATGATTTCTTGATCACCTTGCTTGAGAGTTCTTGAGCATGAAAACTTGATGGAGAGATGTTCTCACAAAACTTGATGAGGTTGGAACTGACCAAGTCAGGATCGAGGTCGATCCTAACTAGGTTAGGATAGAGGTTGAATTTAACCCCATAAGGTCAACTTTGACCTTATGGTGAAAAACCTCAAGATCCAGACCTAGAATGTTATGAAATGCATATTGGAGTGAAAATCAAGGGCAGACAGAAGCAGAACAAGTATGATCTAAGCAAAGAGCTGAATCCAGGTGCTTGACATGACCCAGAATACTCACTCGGAGAGCTAAACACTCTTAACATTGAAGTGCTTCCATTTTAAGATGATACACATCCCCATTAGGGTTTTCCCTTGGCCAAGGTTTCCTTGAGAAAAAATTATGGTGTCATGAGTAATGTATTATGCTTATATGTTCTTTTCATTTCTGTATTACTATGGATTGTTTATAATTGTTTAAAGATTAAATCAAAGTTTTGTAATATTGATTCACCCCCCTCTCAGTATTACCTAATCCTAACAAGTTGTGCCTCTAGAGTTTCCAATGATAATTTTTTGTTGGTGCCCAATTGAAAGGTAAGTCAAATTTCCCTATTTCTAATTGTGTGCACCCTATTTTTTGAGCTTTATCTATTTTAGTGTATGATGGCCTAATTGATAAAGGTATATTCTCTATGGAGTTGTCTTTGATAATAAAATTTATTGGCTTCCATCCTAATATTGAATTGGTCTACATGTGGCTTACATAATAAAATGGGTAGATTGATGCGTTGAATATGGCTAAAGGGTTTTTCTCCTTTTTCTTTATCCATGAAGAAGACTTGCATTCAATGTTGGGTAGTGGACCCTAAATGCTTGGCTATTCCTCATTAGTGCTTAAGAATGGAGAAAGGGTTTTCTCTTATTCATTGCATTTGTAACATGTCCCCTATTTGGGTGAGGCTACCTAGTTTTCTCCTTGAATTTTTGGATGCAAAAATATTTGAAGGAGTGTTTCTATGTTTTAAGGAGTTAACTTCCATAGATCTTATGATTTCATATAGAAAACATTTGGTATTTTCATAGATTTGTGTTAACGTTAAGCTATCTATTGATTTTCTATCATAAGTTTCCATTAACTCTATGCTTGGTGTGCAGATTTAAGGTATTGAGAGTGAGTTAGTCTCTTTTACATAATTTCATTGTAAAAAGGTTGATCGTTGACCATAAGATTATTTGATTAAATAAACAAAATATAAAGCTTCAAAAAAGTTATGGAGAAGGATAAGTGAGTGTTCATTGGAGAATAATTTATTTGTCTAGTCTACTATTAAATTTTTAAGGGAGCATCTAATGAGAATAATCCCTCTACACCAGTTATAGATTGATCTAAAGAGTTGTAGACATGGCATACAGAACACAAGTTTTCTCTATGCTTAACCAAAACTTTTGTCTTCAAATTCCTGACAGCACTAGTTTTAGCTACAGGAGGATTTTCCTTGATTTTAATTGAAAACCCATTAGCTCAAAAATCATCTTCCCCATAATCTTGAACATCATACATGCGAAATACTATAGCTGTTGTATTAGATTCAACATTCTTCCATATTTTTTAGCCAATTCAAGTTCCCTCCCACAATTTGAATCACTAAATTTTTCATGGATTCAAACCCCCAAAATATTAGTCTCACCCCAAAAGAGTATATAATTGTCTGGAATTTGAATCCTTTGTAAGAATTGTCCTTCTATTTCTACTTTGTTTAGAATTGGAATGTGAGGATTGGGAAAGACATCTGCCCACAATAAAACAAGTAATAGTGATTGCAACACCATTTGTGAAATAGTTTGTATGTGAAATCCTTCGATGCAAGTATTTTCTATAAGCCTCATATGCTCTATTCTTGAGGACATTTGGAGGCACATTTTGTTGGAGAAGCTCTGATTGATTGGGAACTCCTATCCAAATGTAGAGTTTTATGACTTCTTTGAGGTCATCTATGTATACTTTAAAATAGTCACTGAATTCAATTAACAGAGCTTACATGAAGTTGCATTCACCAAAGTGAGTCACATTTGATTCACACTTGGGGAACTTTAATTGATTCATCATATTAATAATATTCAATAGCGTCAATTAATAAAAAATCAAATCTTTTATTGTATGAAATTTTAGAGAAAAATAAATGAAAAGCCAACAAATTATAGGTCTGAAAGAAAATATTATTGACAACAAACTTGTTTCTACTATAATCTATTTCAAAACAATCATGAGATTGATCATCTTTAGAAGTGAAGTCACTAATCACGTCCTTAAATATGTTCTTAATTGTAACAATTATTTCTATATAACTCAGCCTTGTTCAAAAACTTTTCCACTTTTTGAAAAAAGTGACAAAAAATTTGGAAAACAGGAAAAACACTTCCACTTTTTACCCAAAAGTGAGACTCAACTTCTTGCAACCACCCTTTGATTGTGTAGTGAGCATCCTCGAATTCTAGATGATAGCTCTTATCAACTAGCTGACCAACACTTGGCAAGTTTTATTTTAATCCATCAACAAACAATACATCGTCTGTGTTAGTTTTTCCATCTAATGTAATAGATCATCTTCCAACAATCATCCTAGGACTATTGTCACCAAACCTGACAACACCACCATCATAATTCTTAAGTTCAATGAATCTATCTTTATCACAAGTCATATGATGTGAACATCTACTATCCATAATCCAATTAGACTTTTTATCAACATGAGAAACTAATAACTTTTCTTCATGAATAGGTTCTTCATATTTGAAAGCCACAAATACTAATACATCATTCAGATCATCCTCATCATCTTATGCACCGTCACTAGCATAATAGTATTCATTATCTTTCTTTAACTTTCCAAACTTAGGCTTCTGATTAGGAATCCTAGTCGGAATCTAGAAGAAAAATGACCAACTTTATTACAGTTAAAGCATTTCAAAGGAAACTTTCCTTCAAACTTACCTTTGAATTTTATTTCTCTCCTTGTGATTAGGGCCATAATATTTTCATCAACATTATTTTCACACCTTTTAATCTCCTCACATTCTTCAACATACTCTCCAAGTTCTTTGTTGTACTTGCTTGTCCTTCTAGATCTTGCAAAACTAGGTCTAGTCTTCTTGTCATTGTGAACAGTCACCTTAAAAGTTGTGTAAATCTTTCGTAGAGCATCCTTAACCTCTGCACTCTCAAAGGTAGTTATCTTGGCTACCAAAATTTCTCTCATAAATTCCTTGTTGAATGGAATGGTCTCTTCTATGGCATGTAGCTTAGTTCTATACACCAGTGTTAAAGATCCTAGAATCTTTTCTATAACCTCATCTTCAGTATGTGTACCTCCATTTCTCTTGATTCTAGCAATACATTTAGTAACCATTTGAACAAACATTCTTACTATCTACTCTTCCCTCACCTGAAGTGTTTCCATTTTCTCTCTCTAATTCTTTAATTTGGCTCTTTTAGTGTATAGATCTCCTTCATACAATGCAATCAATATGTTCCATATCTCATTTACCTTAGTCAAATCTCTAATCTCTAGAAGAATTATCCTTTTGATAGTGCAGTGATCAGTTCCTCTCTTACAAATATGTTTCACTGAAATAAATCCTTTTCCTCATCAGTGGTAGTAGCGTCATCCAACTAATCGTCAACCTTTAATGTAATATTTTTCTAGTAATTGTCCAATATTTTATCCCCATGGAAAACATGTGAGTCTTCATGTTTTACATCCATTCTCCAAAGTTGTCTGCATCAAATTTGGGAATGTCTTACCTGAAGTAAGACATCTTGATATTTTCCTCAAGAGGTCAAGCTTTCTCTCAGAGGACTAGTAGCTCTGATGCCAATTGTTAAAATAAAAACACCCCAATCAACTCATATGGGGGGTGAATCAGTTGATGCCAAACATATCAGATAAAACCTTAAGTGCAAACTTCAATACTTAACCAAATAAGTAAACATAAAATCAAAAGAAACAATAACACATGGACACACTTGAACACAAAATTCATTCTCGAGAAAACCTTGTGAAGGGAAAAACATGGTGGGGATGGTAGCCACAAATATTTGAACTATGAGAATAATGACTTGTTATGAGTCCTAACCCTATTAGGATTCAATTAATACAATAGGTAGGTCTTGGTTAAAGGCTATACCCTATTAGGAGTCTTTACAACTGATCCTTGTTAAAGGATTGACCTTGTTAGGAGTCACATCCATGTTAGGATCTTACAAATAGATCACCTATTCAAAGGTTTGAAGGTTAAAGCCACCCTCAGGATCCTCAATCCTCACTTCTGCTATGAATACAAATTTTGTTCATGAAATTGCTTCCAGTACTTAACAACTACCAACCGATTTCCACCTTGTGCTCTAGATGCACAATCTCTTCTCTCCAAATAAAAGCCTATGGAGCCTCAAGCTCACATACCTTTTTGTTTTTTGCACATACATCCACACACTATAAATGCAAGAAATTCCTTCCTTATATGCGAGTTTCATACATTAAATCTAGGTCTGCCAATATAGGATAAACCCTATTTACAAAATACATATAGACCCATGCTAAGATACACATGGTATCCCCTATAACATTACAACAATTCAAATTCATAATTAAGCACCAAGATCTGAGATCCATGCTTAATCATCTAAGGACATGCTACATACTTGGTTGGCTTCCAATTAGGTGTTCATTAATTCACGTGCCACACTTGATGTCATATGTCCCTCTAGGAATCTGCAATCACACAATAAGCTTGCCATCATGTCTTCAATATGATCACATGCTCACAAAACATAAATCATTTATCTATGTGTTGGTTCCTGGATATGATTTTACACTCCATGAGATACCAATATGCTTATGACTGATGCTAAGGAGTGGTTAATTCCAAATATGGAAAGTCTATGAGCAACTGGACCAACTATAGGGACAAGCCTTCCCTCTTCACTTCTAGCTATGCAAAACCAAGGTGAGTACACCTGATCCAATAGATTTAACTCTGTTCCTTATTCAATACTGGATCTTACAATAGATGAAAGTGAGAAAGTACTAAATAACAACCTATTATTCATTGACTCTCCATCACTGGTTACAACAACCGTAAATGTAAATAAAAGTAAAATTACTGGTAATGATTTATGACTTCTTGCAGAATGTAAACAACCATGCAACACATGTAACAATACAGGGGATACTAGCTTATGATTAGTGCCTTATCCATTGGGCATCACACCTAAAGAAGACATGAAATACAAGAAACAACTACTAAATTCATCTGAGAATCCAAGCCATAAACATAGTTAAACATCTCTCACACTACTTACAAATATCCTTCCTGATTGAACCAAATGAATCTATGCTTCACTTAGAGATTTTTAACCTAATCCTAGATCAAGGCTGAGAGATAAAACATATACACTAGTAACCTAATGCAATGAGTTAGAAAACTCAAAAATCATCAAGAACAACTAAAGGAGAGATCCAAGAATGAGAAACTATATTGAGTATGTGGACTCAAATCCTTGTATTACAAATTGATTCAGTAATATCATAGACAATATGCAAAAGATACAGAAGGTTTCTCCCTAGTATTGACACAAATAGCAAGAAATGTTACAATCTAGATTGAGGATACACACTTAGCTTTTCAGCTTCTTGTGTCAAGAATTTCCAGCCAGCCCCTTCTAAATGATCATAAAATTCCTTTTATAGAGACAAGGATACAATAAGAAAAGATCATTTAGGGAATTTTTAGGGCAACTTAGTCAACCCTAAGAATTACTAAAATATCTCAAAACAAATCTGATATCATTTACATTCTACAACAACTTTTTACAAATATCTGCATATTCACCCAAATCTGAACCCGGATTACACAGTCCATTACTACTCTCACCAACTTTGTCAAACCTGAAAACAAATGCCACCATTACGGTCCTTGTCCCGAGCTGATTCTGAAAACATATAATACTGATATATTCTGATAAAAATAAAGCCCTCAAACCTTATTTTCCGTGAACAGCTTGTATTCTTTAAATTTTTGAATTTATGATATAGTTCAACTTTATAATTTCGAATTTAATATTTGTGCAGACATTTGAAATTTGAAATGGGCCCACATGCCACATGGCACCCTCTGATTGGTTGGCCTCACTGATTGGGTGCTAATATAGAAATCTCACCTCGGAACACGTGTCAACACGTCACTTAAGCACCAAGTTAACCAGTGAGCACCTCCATTTTTTTGAAATAATGACTACCACATGAATGGCATGAATCCCAAAGCAACCGACTGCATCTCTTTGGCCATGCTTCGTCATTGCCCTATCATCATTTACTACCAAGTGTCACATAATATACTTACTTGTCATGTGGGCCCGTCGTCTTCATCATTGCCAGCTCAATACCTTGATTTATGTGCACATGAGAGAGCAATCCACTTTTGAGAGCTCACACGAGCCCTCCACATTTTCCAAAACATATCATTCTCCATCACAAAGAAAGTATGCATAGCTAGTGCATTCATTTACCCCTTTTCGGTCTGTCTTCGAATACTCTTATATGCAATCAATATTTCATTGTTTTTGGTTGAACTGACACACAAAATATTTGCCAGTGTGTGCAACATAAAGAAAAACTTTGGAGACACATTGCTTATCATTATCTAATTTGGCTTCGCAATAATTAATTGTATATGTTAGAAATAACATCTTACAAAATAATCCTGTGCTCAAATGCATTTTAACAACTGTCAAAACAAATCTCCAGTGCAAGCCGAAAGAAAATTGTCAATGGTTTATAGAAACCACCCTCTGAAGCTTGTGAAAATCATGTTAATGGTTATCCTTGGAGTTGACTCCATTATCTTCTAATTTGCCTCGAGCCCTTTTTTTTAAACTCATCAATTGCCAGTGGTAGTCGGCAAAGTTCTACTTCAAAAATAATGAAGCAGGCTCAACCCTAGGCGGGTCCAGCCTAAAAAGTTTTTGAACTCAAACAACCGGCCTTGAGAAACATCCAGAACGACCGGCACTGCAAACCAATCTGACCCAGATAATCGGATATTCAAAAAACTTCAATTTTTATCACTTTGCTAGTTGCCAAACTAAATAAATTATCTTTGATCGCTTTTTAAAAAACACTACTCAAAACTAATCACTGGAAGCTAAAAACTGGTGGATATGAACCTTGTACTACAGAGAAATACCCTATAAAATGGCTTCATCCAAAAATGAGCGAGTTGAGAAATTTTAAAGTTTGAAAATGCTCATTCAAAATTGTCGGCAGACACAAGTTGAAAATCACTGCCGACTGCCTCAGAAGGAGATGATTTAAAAATATCAAACGATGAACCAGAGATGAGTCACTGAAACTGGTAGAAGAACCATCAACAAAGACCGTGACAAAATAATTGTCAATTGGAGATGATCACCTTTTCAAAAGCTATGAATTTCTGAAAATAGCCACTTTGCAAAGTTTTCTATGCGCACTTTTCAACATTATAAACACATTTTACTGATCCTTGCAACCTAATGAAACGGGACCTTCACAGCTTGAAACTTTGGGTAGATGATCTTTTCTATGCATAGAAAAAAAGGCTTCGATCAAATTCCCAAAGGGATCAACAAATTATCAATTATTAATCTTCAAAATCGGCCACTTATAACATTCTGAACTGAAAGGCAATAAAATAATAGAAGTTGTATTTGGAAACAACCCTGTAAAGTGATCAAACAGATTCATCATAGTCTAAAACTTGTCAAGGTGAGTCATTTCCATGTCTAAAATATGATGCAACAATTGGTATATCTTAATCAATCACAGGGCACCTAATGCACTCATCCGAACAGAGCCTTTGACTAAACTGTGCAACTGAATCTCATTAAAAAGTTAGAAACTGCAAACAGAATCAGATTGGAAAACTAGGCAAATGGATTCATCATGGCCTGAAAATTGAAACACAAGGAGTATTTGACCCTTGGAAAATGGTGCAAAAGGAATTTTCTCAATAGGGTCAACTAGATCAGAGATATGACTAGTCAAACAAGCCCTTCCAGAAATCTGAACATTTACACAAGTGTATGACACCAACAAACTACCAACTTTGAGGGGTTCAAAACCTAGTCAAACAGATTCAAAATGACTTTAAAATTGGAACATAGGTTCTTTGATATGCATACTAAACATCCTCAAAGTGGCAAGCCATGAAACATAACAAGACACAAGATATTCAAATGCAAATAGGGCATGCTATAGTGATTTGACATTTAGGCAAAAATGCAGATTTAGGTGCACCTCAAAATGGCTACCTCCTAAACACTTTAGATTCTTCAATTAGGAGCTGGAACCCACTACATATGTTAAACGAAAGGTGTTGAACCCATTCCCCAACCTATATCTCATGAAATTCATTAGGCCCATCTTACATGCACTTAAACTCAGGTCTTTTTAAACCCTTTTTGAAAGGCACAAACTTTGCCATTGGAGAACCTTTTGAACATGGGCTCAAAATAATATGAATTTTTCATAGTACCAACACCATGGAAGCTATACTAAAAGTTCAGAGACCAACTCTGCAAGTCTCCTTGTCACTAGCCTATTTACCACTCTTCACTAATTCGGTCATAACTTCAACAAATGATCTCATAAACATATGTGATCACACACTATAGTAGTCTAGATAATTTATTACTCTCAACTATTTTCTCATGTTCCAATTCATTGTATAGTGCCCATACAATTCTCTACAACCTGTCTATCTAGTTTGCAAGAAGTCTCTTGATAACATCTTTGTAACATATGTTGACATCAATGATAAACACTGAATGCCAACACCTTGTAATACAACAATTCTAACACTATTCTCAAGATATTGCTCCAATACACCAATGCTTCATACATTCAACTTTCAAGAAACTACATTCGTAAACTTACGTCCACCCATTCTATAATTTTCCCACAACTTGTGATCATTACCACATCTTCATTTTGTAACCCTTTTAAATAAAGAAATTGACACTAGAACACAAGGGACTCCAATAAATGCAGTGCCCTCCTCACATGGAGTCACCATTTTCCATATTTTCTCTTGATCAACAAACTTTATTTCAAGCCTTGTATCATGTTATGTTGTGATTTTATTGTTTTACTATTTTTCAATAAAAAATTCACAAACTTTTACATGCAAGTGGAATGCATATGATGATTTTACAGATTACATTTTATAGTTTATTCAATTCAGAAACATGTTCATGGGATTGTGCACACCCTTTTGTATACTTTCATATATTTTTATTTCTAAATGTTACAGATCAAGGTAAGAACTAATGATAGGGTTCTTGCCTTCAACCCAGCTTACTAATTCTTTGATTTTTTTTTTAATGAATAATTCCTATTATTATCATTTTCCTTTTGACATCTAACATAATTTTTTCTTACATATTAAAATTTTAATCTACATTACCAATAAAAAATGTATATTAATCTCAAATTTTTAATTACTGCTAAGACTTACTAGATCTTTTTATTGTGCATACTTCTTATTAGTACTTGCCGATAGGCTCAGAGAGTACTATTGCATCCGTTTTTGGATTTCTTCGTTAACTAGTGATTAAATGAATTGTTCTACACCAATGAAAATAAATTCTATTTTATATTTCATTATAAGTTTTTTCATTTGTAAAATGTAGATGCAAATTATTTAACTTTATAATATCTAGAAATTAATTTTTGATCATCTCATTGGATGAATGGCTTTGAAGTCTTATTACAGGAGTGAACCAATTAAAACTTATGACATTTTTTATTTATTGTCAAATAATATATATATTCTCATCGATAAATTTTGTTCCATTTTGGTAGTCATGTTTATACTATTAATTTTTACAATATATTATAATTTAAATAACAACCTATGATATTATAATATATATTTATTTTTATTCATATTTTTAAAGTTTTTTAATTTTTATTTTTATTATATACTAATTTACATTAACAACTATTTATGTAAAAAAATTATGTGATTTTTTTAACTTATAATTTTTATTTTTTCTTTACAAAATATTAATATTTAAATTAAACTATATTAAATTAATATTTAATATTATTATAATAGTTTTATTTTGAAAAACTTATTAAAATTTAATTTAAACCATCAATTTATTCAAATTTATTTATTTATAATAGTTTTAATAAAAATTCTTTTATAAAAAGTTATTACTTCTACTGTAACTATATAAAACATAATAATTAAAAAATTAATATACTATTATTATTTCTAGTATAACTTAAAAATTTATAAAAATTTATTACTTCTACTATTACTATATAAAACATAGTATTTAAAAAATTAATATACTATTACTTTTGCTTTAATTTCTGCTATAATTAAAGGGAAGTACTTAGCCACTACGTGGCACTTGTTTATATTTTCATTAATGACCATTCTTTTTAAGGTTTTTATACACTTAACATTTAAATTTATTTTTTTGTCAACAATTTTATTTTGGATTTGAAGATATTTTATAGTCGAAATGGGAGACTATTGTACTAAATGGCAGAAAATTTGTCATTTTATTTGTTTCTCTTTTCATTTTGTGTCCTAAAAATTTTGGATGATATTGATTTTTTAAGATAAGTTAGGGCTTCTGCTACAAATTGTTATGTTGTATCTAAGTCTGTAATGAAGCTCTGGCCTCAACCAGATATTCTAAAATTCTAACTTTGGGTTTTATTTGTATTTTTATTTTATTTTTCAAAATTTAATAGTATATCAAACATATAATCTCGAGGTTCAATGTGTGATAATTACAAGACTCAAATTTCAATCAAATTTTGGAGTTAAGGATTCAATTTTGTCACAACTTGCAAATATAATCATGAAATGATTGGCACAGGAACAATTTTAATATTTAGGAGAAATTTTGGGCATTAATGTAATTAGTAATTAGTGGTAGAAATTAGGGGAGTGTTACAATATTGTAGATATATATCATATAAATATAAAACTTTAAATTATTTCTAGTATGTTCTAGTATGTCTGTTATATGTAAGTTTTCAAAAAAAATTTAAAAATCACATGGGAGCTATGAGCAGTAGTTTTAGAATATGCTAAGCCCTCTATAAATAAAGGCATTATGTAAGCAATAAGTATTAGATCTTTACCTGATCAATGTAAATCATGAGTGGAAGCATTTTAAGGAAATGTAATTGAGTTTATGAAAATCATTAATGAAGAATTGTATTGGTAGTAGTTGAGTTCATATATTTGTGTATTTATTTCAATTTTATTTTTTTTCACTCTTTCCACCTTCTACAATGTATACATGACACAAGTTCTACCCTATTTTAAAATCTTCTCCATTCTATTTTATTGCATCTTGAAAATAAGCAATACAAATGTTGAATTTATGGACTTTACAATCTTACAAAGTATATTTAAAATTATAGGAAAATAACAATCGAAAGATACTAAAAGAAACTCCAAATCTTAGAATTTAAATTGTATATGAATTCAACATAGAAGTTATGTATTATTTGGTGAAATAAAAGAAACAGACAATTACTATTATATACTGTTTTATGTTAGAAATGTGCAATGGCTTCTACATGTTAATTTCTATAATTTAGTTATAAATGATCTATCCAACAAATTATACATGTACAATAATATTTATCTATTTCATTTGTAGCAGTTAATACTTTGCGTCAATGTTAGCTTCTAGTAACTATTATCTACACTTTTTGCAATACATTAATTTATATTCGAGACAAAAAGAATGTAGAAGAGAAAGTTTTAATTTGGTAAAGACCAAAAGATGCCTTAATGACGATGGTGGGGGCTTGGAGGAAGTTGGTGAGGTTGGTGAGGACTCCAAGTCCCTTATGACTTCAAAATCTATGCTATATTAGGATTTTAAACAAAAGTGGGGCTCAGTTATGCCTCTAGAGTTTACAATGATATTTTTTCTTCTCACTCTCAACTAGTAAAGAATCAAAAGTGAATCAAACGGTTTGGTGCCCAATTGAAAGGTAAGTCAATTTTCCCCTATTTCTAATTGTGTACACCCTATTTTTTGAGCTTTATCTATTTGAGTGTATGATAGCCTAGTTGATAAAGGTATATCCTCTATGGAGTTGTCTTTGATAAGAAAATTTATTGGCTTGTGTCCTAATATTGAGTTTGTCCACATGTGGCTTACAAAATAAAATAGGTAGACTATGCTTTAGATATGGCTAAAGGGTTTTTCCCTTTTTTCTTTATCCATGAAGAAGACTTGCATTCAGTGTTGTGTGGTTGACCCTAAATGATCGGTTATTCCTCATTAGTGCTTAAGAATGGAGCAAGGGTTTTCTCTTATTCATTGGGTTTGTAACATGACCCCTATTTGGGTGAGGCTACCTAGTCTTCTCCTTGAATTTTGGGATGCAAAAATCTTTTGAGAAGTGGTTCTATGTTTTAGAGAGTGAACCTCTACAGATATTATGATGTCATATAGAAAATATTTGGTATTTTTATATATTTGTGTTAACATTAAGAAATCTATTGATTTTCTATGTAAGTTTCTAGTAACTCTATGCTTGGTGTGTAGGTTCAAGCTATTGAGTGTGAGTCGATCTCTTTTACACAATTTCATCATAAAAAGGTTGAGCGTAGACCAGAAGATAGTTTGATTAAATAAACAAAAGATAAAGCTATAGTTTGATTAAATAAACAAAAGATAAAGCTTCAAAAAAGTTATGGAGAAGGATAAGTGAGTGTTCAAATGAAAATAATTCATTTGTGTAGTCTACTATTACAATTTTTAAGGGAGTATCTAATGAGAATAATCTTTCTACACCAATTATAAATGGATATAAAGATTTGCAGACATATGAGTAGCCTTATTCTCAAAATAATTTTTTGGCAAAATCCCCTAATTTCTTGGGGGAAGAAATTAATCCTTGTAGAGTTGATCCTATGGTTTTCCTAGGTTTTATGAAAGATGATTCTTTTTTGAAGATCTATGGGGTATTAAAGATCTTGTGTTGGAGAAGGAAACTATGGCTAATTAGGAGTAGAACTTCAGTCTCTCTCAAGTAAACTGAAAAAAACTATATATGTTGAGAATTAATTGGTGTATACATTATATATTTTAAGTTTAGCAAGTTTACTTTAAAGATTGAAGTATATCCTATATTAATGAATTTCATCTTATAGTAATATTAATATTTGGAAAAAAATATCAGAGTTCAAATTCATACATTTGAAATAGGAGAATGAATTGAGAGATGAAAACCTATAAATTCTTATATTCAACAATAATGCAGAAAAGATTAGAGAGTGGAGAGAGATTACAAAAATGGTTGTCAAGGGTGAGAATAACATAATGATAACTACTCCTGAAATGATCTCTAATAACTAATTAGTGTCCCTTCACCATGGGCACTTTGAGAACCCACAAGAAATAAAAATGAAGAGCTTAGAATTGTGAATTTGTTCTGCATACACAATAACTATTTCTACCTATTACAATATAAATTTATCTGAAGCTCAAAAAAGACTATCATTATTTTGAAAAGGATGATGTCAAGGCAACTGAGCATTAAATTACACAACATCCAAGCTTTGAATTCATACACTCTCTTTTTCTGGCTTGTTACTTGGCAATACCTATAGCCAACATTACACCATATTTTAAGCTAGCTAAAATGTTTTATATTCAATTTACAATTATTCACATCATACCAAGTTATATGAAAAATTCAATTTATTTATTATCAAATTAGGAATATATTGTGCTTATTAGGTTTGCAACATATTCTTTGATGTTGTGCAATTCTTCAAGGATTAAGCTACCCCTTCTCCGCTAAATGATGGCTACAACGTTTCTGAGCTCCCAAAGTTCTGGCCTAAGATGTGCAAGCTGGTGATGAAATATTTCACCTTGGAAGGTCAGTTTGGTACATTTTCTAACTATCATCTCCCCTATCTAAACCATTTTCAACATAAGTTGTTAATTTCTTTCCCCTTTTACCTTCTGTATTCATTGGAGGCTAGCGTGAAGACTGTGAATGAGTCCATATCACTTTGAAAAACCCCCGTCTATCTCCATCAGGGCCTTATCCTCCGCTTATACAATTTCCACCATGCCTTCTACCCCCCTCTGCCTCTACAAGTTTCCCACACCTCTCACCAACTCTTGTCTCCTTCAGTTTCTCTCAACCAAGGTTTTCCCACCCCTCCTGGGTCTAAAGAAGGTATGAACCCTACTTCAAGAACCAAGTCTTCTAAATCCAAACCCACCCCTAGCTCTCAGAAGCACACTCTGGAACCTGGAGAGAGCTCTCAACCCCCTCCCAAGAAGCTTAAAAAGATTATTATTAATTTGGATGGCCCCCAGACCTCTGAGGCCCAACCCACCTCTACTTGTCACTCCTCTCACCTTGCTAAAGAGCAGGGGAAAAGAACTATCAGAGACCTCATGAGTCGGGAGGACACTTCTGTCTAAGAGGATGCTTCTGTGGGCTCTCCTAGTAAAGAGGGCTCGGGCAATGAGACTGAATAGGTGGAAATAAAGCTGGATGAGGACACCCAAACCAATTTGGTTGAGGAGGAGATGAAGGAAAAAGACCCTAGTGTGGATAAAGAGGATACTGGAAGCGGCCCGATGGGAAGAATTAAGTACCAGTTCGCCTCTATGGAGAATACGATGTCTAAACTAACATGGGACCTGGAAGCTACCATCAAGCGTTTGACAGATGTCAGTAAGTTTGTGCTTAAGGTGTTGCATGTGTCCACCACTACTCTCTACCTCCTCAATGAGAAAGCCTCAGAGGACAAGGACGCTATTAAATGTAATCGAGAACTCTTCAGTTTCCTAAGTGAAGAGTGGGCTGACCTTCTACTATCGAAGGACTTATGGGATGGAAAATAGCTCTGTGGATGTCCGTGAACGAGAGTGTGATAAATTTTGTTGTTTCCTCACCTCTCTTTTGCTTAAATTTAGTTTGTTTAGGTATGCTAAAAATTTTGAATTTAGTTTTTAGCCCTGCGTGACACCTGGTTTGGTTTAAGTTGAACAATTTCAAAACTATTTTGTGGATGTGTGATACTCTGTGAATGTGGTAGTTTACTTTTTGCTGCTTTTTTGTTTTTGATCATGGTCTAACACTTTCTTGCTTCATTGCTGCTCTCTATGGTGAATTAATGTTCTATTAGTTCACATAGTCAGCCCCTTTGTTCCATGGGTCAGCACCCTTTTGCTACTGCTTTTATCAAAAAAATATTCTCTAACATTTTATAATCAAAGATGTCTTCCTTTGTTCTATATCCCTCGTTATAATTATTTGACCACTTACATTAACCACATTTGTTGTTGATTAATTATCCAAATTAGATCAAGTGAGAAAATGTAAAGTAGCCTATAATTTATGTAAACAAATGTTTTTGATTTAAGAAACTATTTCACATTAATATTGGATGATTAAAAAGAATTCAATTACATACCTTATTATACTAAAAGGCATTTAGATGTTTTTTTCCTAGGTAGGGATCAAGTATGGATTCTAGTAAGATAAAGTTCTAATAAAATCTATATTAAACAATCTGTGTCACTACACTGATGTGGTCAAAATTCTAGACTAAGTAAAAATATAAAGAAAATCAGTAAAGAAGTAATATGAACAATTAGTTATAGAGTTCTAAATTTTAGAAAATGTGTAAAATTTTGAATCAATGTTTTAGATCCCATAGAATCTGAAATATTAATTCAAATTCTCACATATTGTATGATCTAAAATTTTGATTCAAAATCTCACACTATAATCTAAAATTTGATTTCAAAATCTCACACACAGCATAATCTTAAATTTTGATTTAAGATCTCACCCAAAAATCTTATTCACTTTATACCAAATACTCTATAATTAACCAAAATAGATTAAAAGAAATATCATATTTTTTATAAACATTAATCAAATTTACTTAAACATACTAATGAGTAGAGAAAAGTGAAGGGCAGTAGACTGTTTCATTATATGAAGCTTAGAAGAGAATGAACAAAGTTTCAAAGTCTCCAACATAAACAAGAGGCTATAAAATGTCATATGCAAAAAATAACTCATAAGAAGAGAAATGGTGAAAGATGCATTTGAGAATGATCCATATTCTATAACAACTTTAGTGCAATCAAAGCAGACTTTCACGAAAGAATTTGCCTCAAAAAGGTATTATTGAATGTAACAAAGACATCATGAAGGGTCAGTGGAGAAACATAATACCTATTGGAGTAACAAAGATTTTATAAGTTTAAAGTTTATTTATCTATGCTCATTTGGATCATCAAACTCCTCCAGCATTCTGAGTAAGAACACAAGATATTTCTGCACAACTCATCTATAGGGAAATTGAAAATAAATGTGAATTAACTATCATTCATTTCAGGTCAATTTTTTGAATGTCAAGAAGATCTGATACAACTGGCTGGTCAGGCAAAGGAAACAACTATTTTACGAAAACTACAAAAAAAGCAAACAAATCTTTTTTTTTTCATTAATGACTTTTTGAGAATAAATACCTACATATTTTCATTCCATGAATAATTCAACTTAAACTGTATTTCGATCCCTATAGCATTAACAAACACTCATCTTCTCTAAGCTTGAATTGTTTTCTTAAACCCATAGATAGAGGTGGAATTGAAACCAACAAAACAAAAATACCATTATATAAGATTGCAAAATGATTTTTTGGTTACCTCCCACATGATCATGGAGTCCTGATTGGGTCTTTTTTCCCATTGTTGAGTGTGCATAGATGCAATTCTATTGGCACCATTGGTGCACATTCTGCCTTGCAAGCATGCAAGTTTCTCATCATTCCTACTCTCCCTAGCCAAAAACTCAACAGTTTCATTATTATTAATTTAAAAAATTGATCATCTATTTCATCACAATCATGAGATCAATTATCTTCAGAAGTAAAGTCACTATTCACATTCTTTAAGTCTATGTTGTCACTAGGGATTGCACCCATGATGGCTAAGTATAAAACCTAGCAATCCGGTGAAACATGGGAATACTCTTAAGATGTGGGACCGCTTCCTAAGAATAGACCTTCAGATTAAGGGCCGGCTTCCCTGTTTGTATCACCTGAACTCCACTAACTTTGAAAGGAAAGGGATAGAGGGATTGCATAAAACTAAAATGACTAAATCTAACTTAGGTGATTCACCAAATTGGATAGATCCACAAACTGAAAAGCAAACTCATAATGTAACCCAGTACATAACATGAACACCACAACTCTTCCAAATCTGATTTTCCTCTTAGAAAAACAATCAGGTGCTGATTGTAGATGAGAAGGAAAGATGATTTTCACAACTCAAGACAAATAGATGCACATAGATTTGAAAAACTTCAAAGAAAACCAATGCTTGAAAAAAAATCAAATGAACATAATATCATGTAAAGGATTAAATTCAATCAGAATATGAGACACCAAGCTCATCAAACCAACACACAAAACTATAGAAAAAAAGGGGCAATTTTGCTATTAACTGGAATAAAAGGAGTCACAATATTAGATTGCTTCTCAAAGAGCTACAACATTCACCTCATGAGAATGAGGGAAGGAAGAACTAGCCTTCAATCACCAAAGGTGAGAGGCATATATAGGAAATCTGGAGAATCTGCAATGAAGACCACCACCTTGCCAGCAATAGAAAAGCCTCAGCCATGATCCCATCACTCTGAATTTTAGATGCCCCACTCTTGAGAAAATAGGGGAAGCGAAAAAAGTGGAGTCCCTAAAATAGACTAGTCAAAGGAAGACCCAAGACCCACTAAGTCATGCAGAATAAATGATATTTTGACAAGGCTTATAAAATGCCATATGTCAAATATCTTACAATGAGGCTCTTGCATTGACTTAAAAGAAATATTCCCCCCTCTACTAAAATTAAGTGGATTCTAATTATATTTTGAGATATTCTCAACTCAAAAGGAATGAGGAAAATATCTAAAATATTTGCATTTAATTACATATCCACATTACAAAAATATTCCAAAAATAATATCCCCCTATGCTAAAATATATGAATACATGATAACATTATCACCTAAGTCGAAACAAATGACTTCTATGATGGAACCTAGGGCATCTAATATGATTAACATAATTATCCTCAAAAGATAACCCTATTAATAATCCTATGTAAAAGACATATGCCCGTGAATATTAGCAAAGGGAGCTAAAAGATACTCAGCCCTAAGAAAGGGGAGACAAAGATAATGATGCAATTTTAAAACCCTCACATTCAAGAATAGCATCATCTTTGTAATCTTGGCATCTGGTAACTTCTTCTCTCATTGGTAGTCTTGAAACAACAACCTTCCATTCTTGGGTATTAGAAACATCATCAGTATCTTGGCAACTATACAATCAGGTAGGCACTGATGTTTACATCATTGCAATGTTTATCCTTTATACCCTGTTTCGGTATTGAGCATATGATGAACTATGAAAAGCTAACGCACCGCTCATTTGCTATTTCAAACTTGATATACTGTGTTTATTCTCTTGTTCATTACATTTTTTTCACGCCGTAAGATGCATCACTGTTCTAATGATATTGAGGCCCAAAAAAAAAAAACTAGGGCATTGTTTATTTTTATCCTTCCTCTATTTTCTCCTATGGCATTTGATATTGTCTAGTTTTATTGAATTCTCTATCTTATGCTCAGCTTGTATCTATCTCTTGGCCCATGAACTGTATGAAGCTTGTACTTTGAGCTAGGGCACGATACATTGTGTACGAAGTTATTGTTGTTGTTTATTAATGTAGGCCCGAGAATTCAAATGCAAGGGCATCTTAGTGTATACTCATTCTGATTGTGTTTTGTTAATATACTAGTATCATAACGCCTCCACATCCTTGGCCTTGAAAACACCTCATTTTTTCTTTTGCATTTGATAGAATTTGTATCATACTTCTAAATAGGGTATCATTTCGTCTGGATCCCGGTATTCTAGTATTTGTTATGAATCAGTTTCTTGTATCTCTGCACATGGAACAAACATATTAGTGAAAACAATGGTATTTCATTTATTTCCAGAGGCTCCTTGATGCACATGCCCTAAGCACAGCTCATGCCAGAGGTGGATGACTGAGTGTACGTATGCATGTTCATAGATGTTGTGGCACCATTCATTGCTTAGATCCATTGGATCTAACTCCTCTATTTTTCTCTCTCTGCAAGTTCAGGATCATGGGAGAACACCGGGCACACTGAAGATTGAGTCTCATTACCAGGAAATGTCTGGTACCCCTACATCTAGCTCCTTATATTCATGTATATTTGTACTTATTTATGCAATTCTTGCATTTTCTATGCTCATGGCATGTGTGAGCTCATATGAATGTTTTTTCTTTTCAGTTCCTTCCCTTCTATCCAGCATATTCAGAATATGATATGTAATCTCAGATGCAGTTATTTATCTTTCCTTTTCATGTACTTGCAATAAATGAACACAAATCTTAATCAAGACCACATAATAATCCATACTAGGGTACATAGCACATCTAGTAATTAGGTTTCCAAAATGTGCAAAAGTATGACAACATTTTGGTGACCTCTTTAGAGTGCTTGCCTGCTAAGCATCTGACCAGCTGCCTTATAGATTCATTGGGCACAGAGTCATTAAGCCACAGAACTGAACTTGGGTCCCAACCAAAATAAACTCCTTTGTTCCAAAACTGAAACCAACTGCCTGGCAACTACTCAAGCTTATTGCCAACTGAAACTCAACTGAACAACTCAACTAAAAAACTGTGCTCAGGCACTTAGGGGAAACATGAAATAGAAACTTCTACTCTAGCCTACTCTAACCAGTCTCAGCAAACTAGTCAAACAAATCCATTGACTGAATTGTTAAAATAACTTCCCATTCTTCTCAAAATGTTATACTTTTCACTTTTAATGCCAATAGGAGGAATATGAAACACAAAAATGCACTAAACTACGTGGCATATCAACTTTTGAAACTTGTAGTCTAGGCAACTCACCTCAAATAAATCATAAGTGGTGCCTTCCCAGGGAGGCTGATAAATCTAAACAAGCTCATGGTTACTAATGAATGGACTCTTGACATCACCCTCCATCAAATAATTATGTGTAAATGCCCCACTTAACCCCATTTGAACCAGGTATCTGATAGGACAACCCCTGGAGAGTATAAAACCAGACCTCTCTTGCTGCTCATTTTGCACCTTACAAACTTCTTCAGCATGCTGATTAGAACTCTTCTCCTCCATGATAGTCTTCCACAACAATTCTTCTTCTTCAATCAGGGGGTCATCCTCCTCATCAGTTGGAACATCCAATAGCTCATCAAATCCATCAAACTACATCGGGTCTTTAGCAACTATTGGACCCATCTCATAATCCAGAAAATAGGACTCTTGAGACCCATCAATTGCCTTATTGCAAACAGGCACTGATTCTATCACTGGTACAACATTAGTTTCATGAAATGAAATGACTCCTTTAGGAACATACATGTTATCATCTATTTCAGGAAGATGAGGAACACAAACAAAAGCTGACCAGAAAGCATCTATCATAGATTCAAAATCTTCTTGCTGGCCAAGGCTTGCAATGACTAAATCTTCTTTCTTATCATCATCAGGTGGCTCAACTAATGGGTCTTGAACTATCTCATCTAGTTTAATATAAGAAGGCATCTTTTCAAACAAATCAGCTAGACTCTCACCTTCATTTGCTTCCTGATCACTATCTGGCTGTTCTAATTGATCAATATGTAATAAATCTACTTGTCCTTCAACTTCATCATGCAAAAGTACATCCAAAGGATAAAATTCATCCTCCTCTTGGTTTATGGAAATTTCATGAGGTGTAGGGGGCTCTTCAGGAATGGGATCATAAGGCTTTATCTATTGTAGGGTAGGCTCATCATCATACAGGAGATCAAACATCACAGGTGTCTCTTCCATAGGAGTAGGATGAATTGGCTAGAAATCTGAGATAGGGTCATGAATAGGCTCTAAACATGCATGGGGATCAAGGTCCTGTTGACTAGGATTCTGAACTAAAGGAGAAATCCTCAAGCTTGGAATTTCAATAGGAGTGCTAGTGGACTTACCAGGCAATAAACTTGGGATTTGAACTTTGTGAGTCTGTTGTCTAGTCTGGAAAGCTTCTATGTTCTCTTCAGTAGCATGCAGCATCTCCTTCTGGGCCCCTTCCTTAAAAAGAGTTGGCATCACATAGCCCGGATGCATGGTCCATGAGGGTCTCCAAGATTGCATTATGTTTGCATTGCTCTCAGATGGATCTGGTCAGATTTCTTGCATTGGGGAAGTAGTGACTTCTCAATATCCTTGCTTCGGTACCTGTGCCAATAGATCCTCAATCAATTTATCCTTTTCTACAATCTATTTGGCAAGTGTCTCCTACTCATGATCATGAAATTCATCTTTTTTCGCTAACTTTTTTCAGAGATCTTCCTCTTTGTAGCTATCTCATAGATGCTCCTTATGAATTCTTGACGGTCTTCAAGACTCTTCTTATAAACCCTCTCTTGTGTCAAGATCAGATTGTTTTTCTCCTCAAGGCTTTGTTCATGAACTGCTATATGGTTATGTAGCTACCTTGAGAGCTCTTCCTTCTAAATCACCATCTCTGCATAGTCTTTCATGAAAGAGCTCATATTCTCCCCGAAAAACTATCAAAATAGAGGATATGGAGTTTGATTCTGTAGTGGGATGGGGCTGATTCTGAGGATTATAATGGTGTCTTCATAGGGCGGTTCATAGGGATGCTGCCAGGATGCTTGATGCTAGGTGGGAGGTTATGGTGGGCCATTCTGGAAATTTGTTGCTGGTGGGGCATTTTGATTACATGTTGTTGCTTGGCTAGCTTGATATGGCACAAATGTTGGAAAATAGGTAGGATTTTCATGATATGGGGGGTGATAGGGAGAATATGCATTAGGAACTGACATGATTGCTCATCAAATGAGCTGATAAAACATATATTCTTGAAACTTTTCAGCACTCGAACTAGTAAAACAAGTAGATTTCTCATAGATTCACCATGGTGCTAGAAAAAAACCACCTCTTAAAAGGATGATTACACTGAGATCACACCAAAATCTCAGTGAATGATGGGAAACGAGGTCCCACCAGGCATGCCAAAAACTGTTGTCACTAGGGATTGCACCCATGATTCGCTAAGTATAAAACCTAGCAATCTCATAAAACATGGAAATACTCTCAAGATGTGGGACTGCTTCCTTAGAATAGACCTCCGAATTAAGGGTCGACTTCCCCATTTGTATCACCTAAACTGCTCTAACTTTGAAAGGAAAGGGATAGAGGATTGCATAAAACTAAAATGACTAAAATCTAACTTAGGTGATTCACCAACTAGATAGATCCACAAACTAAAAATCAAACTCACAATGTAACCCAGTACATAACATGAACACCACAACTCTTCCAAATCTGATTTTCCTCTTAGAAAAACAATCAGGTGCTGATTGTAGATGAGAAGGAAAAATGATTTTCACAACTCAACACAAATAGATGCACACAGATTTGAAAAACTTCAAAGAAAACCAATGCTTGCAAAACAATCAAATGAACATAATATCATGTAAAGGATTAAATTCAATCACAATACGAGACACCAAGCTCATCAAACCAACTCACAAAATTGTAGAAAAGAAGGGGCAATTTTTCTATTAACTAGAATAAAAGGAGTCACAATATTAGATTGCTTCTCAAAGAGCTACAACATTCACCTCATGAGAATGAGGGAAGGAAGAACTAGCCTTCAATCACAAAAGGTGAGAGGCATATATAGGAAATCTAGAGAATCTACAATGAAGACCACCACCTCACCAAGAATAGAATAGCCTCAGCCATGATCCCATCACTTTGAATTTTGGATGCCCCACTCTTGAGAAAATAGGGGAAGCAGAAAATGTGCAGTCCCTAAAATAGACTAGTAAAAGGAAGACCCAAGACGCACTAAGTCATGCAGAATAAATGATATTCTGACAAGGCTTATAAAATGCCATATGTCAAATATCTTATAATGAGGCTCTTGCATTGACTTAAAAGAAATATTCCCCTGTCTACTAAAAGTAAGTGGATTCTAATTATATTTTGAGATATTCTCAACTCAAAAGGAATGAGGAAAATATCTAAAATATTTACATTTAATTACATATCCACATTACAAAAATATTCCAAAAATAATATCCCCTATGCTAAAATATATGAATACATGATAAAATTATCACCTAAGTCAAAACAAATGACTTCTATGATGGAACCTAGGGAATCTAATATGATTAACACAATTATCCTCAAAAGATAACCATATTAATAATCCTATGTAAAAGACATATGCCCGTGAATATTAGCAAAGGGAGCTAAAAGATACTCGACCCTAAGAAAGGGGAGACAAAGATAATGATGCAATTTTAAAACCCTCACATTTGGCAATGGCAACATCTCTACAATCATGACATCTATCTTGGCATCTGGTAACTTCCTCTCTCACCGGCAGTCTTGAAACAACAACCTTCCATTCTCGGGTATTAGAAACATCATCAGTATCTTGGCAACTATACAATCAGGTAGGCACTGATGTTTACATCATTGCAATGTTTATCCTTTATACCCTATTTCGGTATTGAGCATATGCTAAATTTTGAAAGGCTAAGGCACTACTCATTTTCTGTTTCAAACTTGATAGACTATGTTTATTCTCTTGTTCATTACATTGTTTTTCATGCCGTGAGATGCATCACTATTCTAATGATATTGAGGCCTAAAACAAAGAAACTAGGGCATTGTTTATTTTTATCCTTCCTCTGTTTTCTCCTATGGCATTTGATATTGTCTGGTTTTATTGAATTCTTTGTCTTATGCTCGCTTGTATCTATCTCCTGGCCGTGAACTGTATGAAGCTCGTACTTTGAGCTAGGGTACAATACATTGTGTACCAAGTTATTGTTGTTGTTTATTAATGCAGGCCCGAGAATTCAAATGCAAGGGCATCTTAGTGTATATTCATTCCGATTGCCTTTTGGTAATATACTGGTATCATAATGCCTCCACATTCTTGGCCCTTGAAAACACCTCATTTTGTCTTTTAAATTTGATAGCATTTGTATCGTACTTCTGAAATGAGGTATTATTTCATCTGGATCTTGGTATTCTAGTATTTTTTATGAATCAACTTCTTGTATCTCTGCACATGGAACAAACATATTAGTGAAAAAAATGGTATTTCATTTATTTCTAGAGGCTCCTTGATACACATGCCCTAAGCACAGCCCGTGCCAGAGGTGCATGACTGAGTGTATGTATGCATGTTCATAGATGTTGTGGCATCATTCATTGCTTAGATCCATTGGATCTAACCCCTCTATTTTCTCTCTCTCTAGGTTTAGGATCATGGGAGCACACGGGGCACGCTGAAGATCGAGTTTCATTACCAGGCAATGCCTGGTACCCCTACATCTAGCTCCTTATATTCATGTATATTTGTACTCATTTATGCAATTCTTGCATTTTCTATGCTCACGACAAGTGTGAGTTTATATGAATGTTTTTTCTTTTCAGTTCCTTCCCTTCTGTACAACATATTCAGGATATGAAATGTAATCTCAGATGCAGTTATTTATCTTTCCTTTTCATGTACTCACAATAAATGAACACAAATCTTAATCAAGACCACATAATAATGCAAACTAGGGTACAAAGCACATCTAGTAATTAGGTTTCCAAAATGTGAAAAAGTATGACAACATTCTATTCTTAATTGTAATCTCTGTCTCTTTCTTAAGACAAATTTTAGCCTATTGTAAATTTTTATATAACTCTTCCCCTTTTCAACAGCTCTTTATTCAAATAAAAATAGATAATTGTGACATTTCAATTACCAGTGTCTAGCGAGTTCATTTGTTTGTTCTAGTGTTTAGATTCATAATTTTTGTATATCTCTAAACAAATTCTTCTTGTTCATGACCCTGCCAACTTGAAGATCTCAAAATATAACTGGAAGCAAACACCTTCATAACCAAAATATATGTAAACCCTTATGATCTTGCGTGAGATTTATAGCAAAAACAATATACTCACTTGCATTTGGCAACACAAAAATTTATAACATTAGCATTTATCAGCAAAAATATTCACTCATTTTAATTTACTCTCAAATCATTATCCAAGGACTTTAAAACAATTTGCATAAATTAGTAGCTGAATACAATAAACATCTCCTAAGATAAAAAGTGAGTCTGCTTTGATAAGCTTTTAGCAACCTCTGAAGGTGAAGCACAACCCAAACATAAAAAATTAAATTTAATAAATTCAAAATATATAACCTACATGGTAATAATAAATTTGAAACATATATATAGACCATGAGTGTCTACTGAGATGTTATTGATCAAATTTCAAAAACAGGTCTTATAGATCTGAACCCACCATAAAAAAACCTCATCAACTATCAGAAATCCAAGATGGCAGCAGGTATAGGGCGCCCAAGTATAGTACAAAATCAGAAAGTTTGGTGGTCTGATAATGCCACTCCTCTTGATTGTTCCACCTCTCTCACTTGGAAGTGTGAGCATATAAAAACCAGCTAAAATTTCAATGGGATCCCATTCGCTCACAAAAATCTTAGTGTTAACCATTACATCGTTGTTAATGATTCGGGGGCTATTTTCCATCGGATAAATCAATGTAAAAGATATCTATTGAATCAAATGAACATCCATCAATAATTTTTTTTTGTTTTCATCATTTTCATTTGATATTATAGGAAATAAATTATGTGTTTGTGTGATGAGAGGAAACTTAGTATAAGACACTGACAATATAACTACAGATTCTATATTCTTCATGTTTGTTTTCCAATTCTGCTGTTGGTTTTCTGGCTTTATTCATTGTTTTGTCTGCTTTCAAAACACTACAAGTGAATGACCTACTTCCTTTATAGATGTAATTTCCAATTCACCAATACACGAGCATGGTGATCTGGTGAAATGGGTAATGCAGTTGAATGTTGTTACAAGATATTTGAATTTTTTCCTTTTTTACATTAACTTTATTTTTCAAAAAACTACATCAAAATTTGAGGGCAATATTTGGGTGGTAAACATGAGACATGAATGTTATCTATTGAAATAGTGCATTTGTAAGTATTAACAAGTGCCACATAGTGACCAAGTACTTGCCTTTAGTTTTATAAATAAATTTTATTTTAATTTTGATTTATATGTAAAGTGAATTTTTAATTATAATAATTTATAACTAAGTTTAATTTTAATTTTAATTTATATGTAAAGTAATTATCTAATTATAAAAAATTATAAAATTACTATAATTATAGTTCTAATAATATTTTTAATTTTATAAATAATTATAAAATATCATTTATAATTAATTTAAATTGTAAAATAGTTCTACTTATATTTAATTTTAATATTAATTATTTAGTCCAAATAACTCTTTTTCAACAATATTATAATGTTATTCTATTAAATCTAAATTTATATAATATATATTAAAATAAATCCAAAAAATTTAATATTTTATAATACAACAAAAATAGAAATATTATTTTAATATAAGGAAAAACTTATCAATCTCTTAATAGGTATCTAAAAAGTTGTAAACCATAAACCAAATAAAATCAGATGATATATAAATTAGATTGTATTATTTGAATGCATGATTTTCATGTACAATAAATAACAAACATGGTACATTTTAATTGGTTCACCTCCAGTAATAAGAGCTCAAATGTATTAGCCAATCATATCATCAAAAAAATAATTTTTACAAATTATAAACTTAAAAAATTAACATTTAAACTATACAATATGTGTTATTTTTAACAAAATAAGAAAATACTAAATTATAATTGGCGCAAAGAATTGGTTTTGATCGCTACTTAATGGAAGAAATGCAAAAAGTGATGCAATAGTACTTGCTAGTCTATCAACAAGTACTAATAACATGGTTTCCTGCATAATGGTGTAATTTGATGCTTTTTTAGTGGGTGTAGAAAGGTCACAAGAATTTATTTATTATTTTTTACTCTAAGGACATTTAGTTTGTCAGATCTCTTAGATTCTAAGCCTTGAAGAATTTATGTTGGTATTTGGGTTGAGACATTCTGTCTCTAGAGACATGTCTTTGTTGGCACATTTGGAGCACTCCTTTAAGGTTTTTGAAGGATGCAAGAACTATACTAGCACATGAACTTGAGTTTAAAGCACATTGAATGGTCTTTCCAAATTCTATAACCATTTGGAGGAGAGTTCTAAAAATTATTGTTTTTATTATTGAAATTGCCTACAAAAAGTGTAAAAGAATTTGTTGTTTAGTATAATTTCTCTCTTATATAAGTAATCTTTTCTTCTTCTTTTTTGCAAGAAAGAACACTGTGAAGAACCCATTTATTTATATGATAAGGAACAAGGTTGGTAATAGTCATCTTAGTTCGGTATGGGTTATTTTTGGAGATATAAGGAGAATATGAATTTAGATTTGACAACTATATATTGAGGATTGAAGTGAAAAAGTGGAATCTAGATAAGGACATAAATATACTTTGAATAAATAAATAAATCTCATTAAGCCTTATGCTTGTACCTATGGACCTATTCATGCTATAGTTTACACCCATGTCAAGGACCTCAAATACTCATCACATTGTGATATTGATAAAGATAATGTGCCTTATAAACTAAAGAGATCATGGAAGGTTGGAGAAATGGAGGCATGAGGATATCCATCATCCCAAGCTTCTCCTTTGGGGATGATTCATTGCATGAGAAATACCCTATTTGTATCCCTAAAAAGAGGGGTTCTTGGGAAATTTGTCCCTTTATAAAAAAAGGGGGCTTAACATAGT